>CABFWO010000832.1:18813-31022 GCA_902155825.1 Timema genevievae | reverse complement strand
TTTTTTTTTTTTTTTTTTTCCAGAGACAGAACATTACGTCTGGTCTTCCTTTATAAACGGACATTCTTCGAATGTGATGAAGATGGCAAGTTGGACATTTGTGTTTTGGGACAAAGTATTTTATAATGACAACACGTTTTTGATTCTGTCTTCTTTTTGTCTTTTTTAGCTACAACTTTTTTTTTGGTCAGAATGGGTTATTTAAGGTGGTATGGAAGTGGACACGATTTTTTTTAAACACCGCATCTTACTACCCGTTCGGGTTGTACTCTTATGTATTAATTACGTTAGTAGTTTTACTGATTATGAAGGCTATATTTAGAGGAAGTGTACCCGAATTTGCGTGGAGATAATGGTAAACCAGTTTGGGAAAAAATACTTCAGTACACCAGTTCGGAAATTCGAACCTTGATCTCCCCGCCATAAGTAGACTAATCTACTACAAGAGTAGCGCGTTAGACCACGCGGATTCAGAAGTGGGTGGGACACGAGTTAAGATCTATTTGTTTGCAGTTCTTACAAGAACTTATTTCGGAAAAATTAAATGAATCATTTCTTCAGTAGGTACGTTGTTAAATTTTCTACTAACAATAACCTCAACAGTTTTTTAATATTTACCACGGGCATCGCAGAGTTTGACTAGGAATTTTTATAATATTTTAAAAATTAATTTTTAAGTATCATTATGTTTATGACAAATATCCCTTTATATCCGTAGGTTATCACAAGGTTGAATAAATATCTCTGTGGAAGTGAATTAAGAATAAAAAAAAGGTTCACTTGTATTTCAAGGTCAAGCAGATTTCTCTCTTGGTCTCTGAATACTTGTGTCGCGCCCTAGATGCAGAGTCGCGAACGACCTAAGGACGGACATCAAATAGAAAACATCGATGTATACATAGATACTGTAACATCAATGTGAGGAAAAATTTTTTTAAATACATCGGTGATTGGTTCTTTACTCTCTTTCTCGAATCCTCTGAGAGAGAAGTATTGTTATCGACAAAAATGTTGAACTCGAGATTTTGATAAATGTCGACCCCCTGAAATCGAAATAGTTGTTTTCGTGATGCCATCTGTCTGTCTGTCTGTCCGTATCTTGGACTAGATACGAAACCATTTTACCGATTGGGCTGAAACTTGTTATCTTTTGGTTTTAATAAGGTTCGCCCGAGGTGTTTTTTGGAATTATATATCTAACCCTAAAGCTAAGGGAAGTTTACTGAAGAGCAAAAGAGAAAAAACATAATAATTCTCGAAATTTGCTCTAAAGATTTTGATTAAATTATGTATCTACACACTGTTCAACATTACGAATAAAATGGTGACTATCATTTTCCTATGAAAATTAATTTACATACGCAAAAATTTCAAAATTTGGTCATATCTCCCAACTATATGAGATACGAAATAGTTCGTTGTAAGCTGCAGTCATACCAAAATTAAAAATCTTTTATTCAAATTATATTTTTACAGACCAATAGGTTCTAACCTATCGGCGTATATATAATGGAGCTCTTTTAAATCTGAATTTCTGTAACAATGTATATTATTTCAGTTATGCTATTTTGTGGGGTGTTTCTGCACAATGGATATTATTTGGTTTCACAAATCTTACCAGATTTTATTAATTGTATCTTATTTAAGAATATATATATATATATATATCATGTGAGCTGTGGCATAATCCATGTGTGTGTGAGTGTGTGTGCGTGTTTGGTGTAAGAATGTTTACTTATTTTATTTTATCTATTTTTCCACTATTGACCTAGAGATGCTGTGTTCAAGTTGATTACCGTTTTGGTTGCTGGTTTTTTACGTGTTTATCTCACTGCAAAATTTTATATGTTTCATGTTCATGTGTATGTTTTCCTCAAATATTTGTCTCGTGTGTTTTATTTAATGTTAATAAGTGATAAATGCAATGTAGTGTTAACTTAAAGACATGGTTAAATGTAAGAGAAGGCTTATGCCTTAATTTCGCCATATAAATAAAGACAATAGTAATAATAGTAAAATCTCAGCTATTAATATCACTATACTAAGAGAATTAAACTCTATGTTTCTACTGGAGAAATATGTTGATTTAGTTTGGCCAAAAAAGTTTTGCTATAAAATCTGCAAAAAAAAACACCTACCTTTTCTCAAGTCCCCTCACTCTCGTCTTAAAAATCGATGGTGAGGACATTGAACACTCACCGATGATGTTTTGAAAACCTTCAATGTTCGATATCCATCCACAGGTCAATGAATTGCTGACCATGGAGCGCGGTGACCATCGAAAAAACAATTTTCAAAATGTATCCCCTACCTACATGAATGGTGTAGCCACGGTGCGTATAAATTGGAGGTGGGGGACCTTCAAGCACCTCGTATCGTTTTATAGTTATAGAGGGAGATCCGGAGAGATGCATATAAATTAATATTATTGACAGTAATCAAAGTAAAAATAATAGCCCTGAATTACCCATCATTCTCTCTTACCAGACCTTGAAAAAACCAATTCTAAAATAGCTTAAAGTGGTTTCCTAGGTTCAAACATTTTCCTTAACTTCGATGATTGGGTTATTCCAAGCTACAACCCTTCAAAAAATGCCCATTCTAAAGTTTTAAGACCCCATACAAACACCTATTTTATAGTCCCGCTTACGCCACTGGCATACACACTATAATATATTATAATCGACACTTGGTGTGTATTATGTACCGTTAGTAATTATATTTCAGTCTCAATTTGAAACATGAAGTGTGTACTTCAAATATATTTTATATGTTTCACATCCCCTACAATAAATGGCCTGTTAGAAAAATTTGCCTTTTTAAATTAATAGTGAATTATGGTGACGTTGCATAAGTTTCTACTTTAGAAAAAAAATAAACACAAAATTTTTTGTTCCTATTTTTCATTTATTTATACACCAAATGTCAGTCTCTAAAAAAAAAGTCTTACATAGAAGCGAATGTCATTTTTTTCCCCCCTCAACGAAGTGGCTCTATCCGTGCTCAAGAATACCTAATCTTGTATCCAATCAGCCTAAGAATCTTTTCAATCCTATCTCTATTCAAATAAGTTTAAAAAAAATTGGCTAAACAATTCTTTTCCCTCCCTCCTGTCTTCTTCTGATGAAGATGATTGCATTGTTACTATCTGAAGTCTACGCAGCGTATTTTAAAGGCGCCACATCGGCCGAACATCATAATACCTGCTAGTCAAGGTCATCCACCTCACATAAACTGTAGCCAAGTCTGTGAGTAGTTTTTATTTTTTATTAATAATATCTTAGTTGTTTTTTGGACGTCCCATTCACCTTGCATACTAAGTAACGCCCCACTAACTTCTATAAATAGCCCTTTTAAAAATAAACACCGTGACCAATGGCACACGTTTTCTTGTTTGCTAGCATCTAAACTCTTCAGAAATATTGTGGAGAGTGTTTCCTAATTTTAGAAGGCGATAAGTACAGAATTAATCTGACATATTATTAAATGCTATATAATTTTGGTAATACTTGTAGGATACTATTATAGCCCTAGGTTTATCTTATTTTTAGATCTACTAAATGTGTGTAAGGTGGTCATTTACGAGCTTATCTGATTGACTCATAGCACCTTAAAGACAATTATTTTTATATTTACACAACAAATAAGTTCTATAAGATAATAATAAATAAAATATAACTTAACTTACCACATATTTTAAAGTAACATTTCATTATATGAAATATGTATCGCTACTCTTGCTACTAGAATGCTGATGACGGTAAGAATGAGGTTCGAATCTCGGTAGGGTGTACTGAAGTTTAGAAAAAATAGTTTTTCGCCCTCTTCTATACAAATGTGGGTACACTTTCTCTAAATATAACCTTCCTAATCCCTAAAATCACTAGCGTAATTAGTACGTAAGCTAATGACCTGAACGGGATGTGGGCCTTGTTCCTAAAAAAAATTAACTAGGCTTACAATGGAGACTTTAACGAGCTGGTAGGAAGCCATTTTTAATGTTGTTGCATGAATTTGCTTTTAAGAATTTTTTTATAGCTAATATTTTTTTGTATGTATTTGATTGCCTTTAAAAATAAACTTTTGATTATTCTAGGATACACTTGCCATTATTAGAAATCCGAATGAGTGGTGTTGTCGCTTTGAACAATGTATTTGATACGTTTATAACGAAGACATGTTTTAATACTCTGTTAGAAAGCTAAGGATCATCTTCCAATCCGGTTTGTGAACTTTTTTATATTTGCATCTTGTTGAAAATGTAGTGAGGGAAATCACGATGTTAACTAGTTACAGTGTGTTCTAAAAATATGGGATGATTTTACTATTGAAGCCTACTAAATAGTACACACTCTTACCTTGATGGATTACACCATGGCGCTATCTTATAAGCTACACCATAGTGGAACCAAGCAAGGAAGAAATCTTATTTTGATAGATCACACCATGGTGCTATCTTATAAGGTACACCATGGTGGAACCAAGCAAGGAAGAACTCTTACCTTGATGGGTTACTCCATGACTTTTGCATAACTGCGAGTACATTTTCTCTAAATTTTCCTCATCCTTGCTACATTTGTTTGGTTAAATGCAGATGACCAGAATAGGAAAAAAGATGCGGTGCAAAGAAAAAGAAATATATATACACACACTAAATCTAGCTTGGTATAGGATCTCTAGATTGTAAACTATATCGGTTTATATTGGTTTACGCCATCTCCCGATTCCCATTTATCTAGATCATTCTATAGATATTCCTCTAGTCCTATTGCTCATATTTCATTGCCCATGCCTCCTCTCCAACTCGTTCTTCTAGAATTTAAATTCTAAATATAGTTTTTTACCATCACATAATAATTTACTGTTACATTATTTTATATAAGAATATTCGGGGTGATGCAGTATTTCACATTTGACTATATTGTATATTTTCAATAATGGTTTGTTCCTCTGTGGAAGCAAGTATTTCCATAGTGTTGGCTCACAAACTACTTTCAGGCGTATTAATATGCCTTTAGCGCCCATAAAAGATGTGACGGAGATTATTTGAGTCCTAAACAATAAATAAGGCGTTGAGTGAGTGTATTTATTATATTTATAGAATAAATGTTTTATTTTACAATAAAATATAATTTTACAAAATTTAGCAAAAGCACAATTTTTTTTCTCCACTATATGGGTGTAATTTTTCAATTTCCTTCTAACCGCTGGGTTCTTGTAAAGCCCCTAACGTATTTTTTTTCAGCACCGCGCCTTACTAAGTGTTATGGTTACAAGCTTATATACTAATTGCTAATGGTTTTAGGGACAAAAAAGTTATATTTAGACGAAGAGGAGTCCACATTTGCATGGAGAAAAGGTGGAAAAACCATTTTGGGAAAATCACCCTTAGTACACCCGACCGAGATTCGAACTTTGATATCCCCATAATCAGCAGTCTAGTCTACTGCGAGAGTAGTGCGTTAGACCACGCAGCCAACTTAACGTGTTATTTGTTATTTATCTAACATCTATGTGGGAGAGAAATGTAAAATGTGAGTCATGAAAAGTATCGGGTTAAATGATTTAGATTTATTTGGTCATGTTTAACGATATGTGGTCACTTCAGCTCGTGTCTAAACATGAAGGAATATTAGAAACCTTTATTATAAAACGGTGTATACGGTAAACCGAATATATTCCGCGATCTAGCACTTTTTAAGTATATATTATTATTATCAGACGCAGTATCGACCTCTTTTTATGAGTCCAAACCGACAAACGAGGACTTTAATAGAAATATATTGACTTAAAGGTGTGCAACCGCTACTAAAATTGCAACAATCTTTACCGGAAGTCGAAAAGGTTACCCACTCCGCTGACCCCTGCTTCCCTCCTAGCTACCACAAACGCATCTCCAATGGGACCATGGGGCCCATATTTAGGTGGGGCGTACCCCTTGAGACCTTATCAGAGAAAAATCACCCCTCTTCCCCCCAACTCACAGGTCAACATTCCTCTCATGCGCATTTCTGTAAACGCTGGGGGTATGAGATGAAATAAATACTTATACAAACACTTTGTAAATATAAATCCCTCATGTATTTGTTATAAATTATCTATTTTTAAATAAGGTTTATTTAGAACTAAAATTTACGTTTCTTTGTGTTTTATTCATTTGAGAAAAATGTGTTTTTTTATAGTTTAGACAACATTTTTACTAAAGGTAATATTTGTTTTTCTATTTTTACCTAAGTAATGCGAAATTTGCGCACGGGTTTGCTAGAATACGTTGCGATAAACTACAGAATGTTGGGTAGGACTTCTGCACGCAGTTACATTTATCACCATCAGATGGTAGGCGAATCTCGTATTGATGAATGTTTGGTTAATTATATCCAGTCTAGCTCATTACAATCTATCCCTATCCTAAGCTAGTTATATTCAGTCAACCTGATTACACTCTATTCCTGTATTGAGCTAGTTATATTCAGTCAACCTCATTACACTCTATTCCGGTCTTGAGCTAGTTCTATCCAGTCCACTTCATTACACTCTATTCCTGTCTTGAGCTAGTTATATTCAGTCCACCTCATTACACTCTATCCCTATCCTAAGCTAGTTCTATCCAGTCCACCTCATTACACTCTATTCCTGTCTTGAGCTAATTCTATCTAGTCCACCTCATTACACCCTATCCTTATATTGAGCTAGTTATACCCAGTCCACCTTATTATAATTTATTCACGACCTTAGTTTACTTGGATGACCGCTCAAAATGTTACTAGAAGTAGTCCCTAATATATTACTACGCCAGCAGCTGACACCTGTCACTTTGTATAACTGTAATGAAAACAGATGGTAGTGTATGAATTTGATAGTTAACCACAGTAATTTAGGCCAATATTATTTATATATTTATTTGAGGTCGGGCACAAAGCTTATTTATCGTTTTATTCCACTTAAAAAAATAATATTCACACCACTTTTCCAAAAGGTCTAACTAACATAGCTTCAAAATGGCGACCGATGAATTTAAACCATGTGATTGTTGAACATGACGGAAACAAGTTCTTTACAATGCTACACCCACGCAGTTAATGAAAAAATTTTTTCAGTTAAATATTTCGAAATATGATCAAATAATCATAAAATAATTTATTATCTATATAAAAAAATGACAAGTAGTTTCTCTTTACCAAGTAAATACGATGCCTGTATTAAAAGGTATTAATTTAAACACTATATTACAGATAATCAATTACATTCCAAAACGAAGAATAAGTACTTTTAATTGCGTTTAAAATATGGTTTTGAGTTGGATAAAAAGAAATTATTAAAAGTAGTGAAATAGTATGAGAAAACTTAAGTTTACGTTATTTTAAATGTAAAATATAACATGTAATTAAAAAACTTTACATTTATAACAAAACAGTGATCCTTTACAAGTGTTGGCAACCCAAAACCTAAACATATGATTTTCGAACTGTCATCCAGGTGAAAACCTACCATGAACGGACTCTACTCCATATCTCTTTCATGTCTTCCCAATGATCTCTTCCCATTGGATTTGCCAGTCAATACCTTAAACATGATTTTAAATTCTTTCATTCGCCCTGCATGTCCTACCCACCTTAGTCTACGAGATTTAATTACCCTGACAATGTCTGGTGATGATTATGTGGTCGACCTCAATGGTATTGGGACTGAGAGATCGGGGTTTGAATCCCGATCAGGTGTACTGAGGTTTTGTTTATGGTCTTCCTCTCTCTATCTCCACACAAATGCAGGTACACTTCCTCTAAATTAACCTTTCTCATCCATATCATATTATATTAGTTAGTAAATATGCGTTTAACCTTAACAGGTGTGGTGCTAAAATAAATTGTTTTTCAAAAGGATGTTTTAAAAAATGTAGAGTTTGAACAGCCCTGACTGAAAATGTTTTGACACTTGGAATGTATTTGAGTGGAGGTAGGAGTTTTTATTTTTAAGGCGATGGGCGTTGTCTTGCTAGCCTGGGTGGATCCATAAGGCTCGTAATCTGTGGAGGAATGGTGTTAGTGTCAAGTTTTATCCTGCTAATATAGTAGGGTTAGAGAATTAATGTGTGGCATTTTCACAACTTCTCTATATAGTCAGATCCTGGAAGGAAAAGAATTTTATAAAACACAAAACGTGCTTTTTTTGGAGTCAACGTTGATAATAATTTTAAAATTATATTACTGTCATAATATATATTGGTAATATATATCAAAATTGATCATTAAAGATTAATATTATTTTACGTGTAGATACATTAGAGTAGTTTTAGTTACTTCTGTAAATGTAAGATACGATTCTTCCTATCAGAATCCTATTTTTTTTTGGAATTTTTTGATAGAAAATATCAACTTTGCTTCGGATCGAATAAATTGGGCTTCGTACAACTCTATATTTTCGGTTTGAATAACAGGAATCTGATTTCAAGGAAAATATAGTTTTACTTACTATAAAACTGTACCTGAATAGCAATGGCCAATGTTGATTTCAGCAAGATGATGTTACTGACTAGCAAATTGGACCTGGAGAGCAATGGCCAAGGTTGATTTCAGCAAGATGATGTTACTGACTAGCAAATTGGACCTGGAGAGCAATGGCCAATTTTGATTTCAACAAGATGAGGATGTTACTGACTAGCAAACTGGGCCTGAAGAGCAATGGCCAAGGTTGATTTCAGCAAGATGATGTTACTGACTAGCAAACTGGGCCTGAAGAGCAATGGCTAAGGTTGTTGATTTCAACAAGAAGAGGATGTTACTGACTAGCAAACTGGGCCTGGAGAGCAATGGCCAAGGTTGATTTCAACAAGAAGAGGATGTTACTGACTAGCAAATTGGACCTGAAGAGCAATAGCTAAGGTTGTTGATTTCAGCAAGAAGAGGATGTTACTGACTAGCAAACTGGACCTGGAGAGCAATGGCCAAGGTTGATTTCAGCAAGAAGAGGATGTTACTGACTAGCAAACTGGGCCTGGAGAGCAATGGCCAAGGTTGATTTCAGCAAGAGGATGTTACTGACTAGCAAATTGGACCTGAAGAGCAATAGCTAAGGTTGTTGATTTCAGCAGAAGATGACTATACTGACTAGAAAACTGAGTCAGGAGACTAGCAAGAAACTGGTGACGTGTTATATGTGAAGGATAGTTTTGTAAAGAGCTAAGACATGGACCCTGAGGAAAAAGAAGAATAAGTATTTGGCAAGCCTTGGTATATGGTGTTATAGTATAATAGAGAGGATAAAGTGAAAATTTGGTTACTAAATGATAGGTTCTATGAATAGAACCATTTTGCAGATGATTTACAAATAAGGGACAACTGTATGGATCACATGTTGAGAATAAATGGCTTATTGAGTGGTATCACAAGGGGGAAGGGGGAGGTGAAAGTGAGAGGGTGGAAAATAAGACAACTAATGCAAGTGAATGATGAGTTCAAACAAGAAAAGAAGAAGACCTTGGTCCTAAAAATGGAGGCCGCTCATAGGACATGCTGGAGGAATCTCTGTCGAAATACATAAAACCTAATAACCACATGACAAATAGTAAATATCTTCATTTTAGCACCACCCGGATGTGAACTAAGTTCTCCTAGAATCGTGGTAGAGCACGAACTTGAGAGCTTAAGGTGTTGTATTGTTCTTCTCAAGGTCACACTGCCGTTGAGGTGTCGCAGTGGTGAAGTGATACGTGAGGTATGGAGATTGTTACTATGCACTGGAAATATAAACCTTGAAATGCTCCCCGCCATTGTCAAGGAAAACCACTTTGCACGTAAACTTGATTCTTGCGTCGGAGCGCGGCGCAACTCGCAAAATTAGCACACACAGGAGTAGATTAGTTGCTTCGTAAGTCCCTGCCTCTCTTTTTTTTAAATGGATTAGTTGGAGTTTATATACAGCTCTTCTCGTGGATAGGTGGTCTATTATTATTATTATTATTATTATTATTATTATTATTATTATTATTATTATTATTATTATTATTATTATTATTATTATTATAACTGCGTCTTACTAACCGTTCGGGTTATACGCAAATAGGTCTTGTTGATGTTATCACATATTATAAATGAATTAGTACATTAATAGATAAATAAATAGATAATCGATAAATATGCTTTGCTGCAAAAGATTAATGCAGAGACATTAATATTTAATAGTTATGTTTATATAGTCTTTAAATCATAAGCCTGGATAAATACAGTTTTTTAACCCCGATTCGATACAAGATACAAAAATCCATTCGAATTATAAATATATATGTGTGCTTTTCGACGTTTCCCACCCGCACTTGGATAGTGGCATTTTCTATGGTCGAGGCTAGGGTTAGTTAGGTTAGGCTAGGTTAACTTAGATTAGGTTAGGTGATTTTAGGCTGTTAGATTAGTTTAAGTTGGGCTAGGTTAAGCTAGGTTGGGTCAGGTTAGTGGAAAATAAAGCATAAAATGAGGCATTTTGAATGTTAGTACACTGCTACGATCAAATTTATTATCCAATTTTGAAATAATTGCTTCAAAATAAAATTCTTATTGAAACGTGCTTAGTTTTACAGATATTATTCCACGTCATCCAAGTTTGGCTGTATAGTGTCGATATTATCCGGGTGGTGTCGTAAATGAGATAAATTACTTTATATTTCTGACTTCATCCACTGCACCTGGCTGATGCTGACATCTCCCGGCTAATCTCGACATTAACCAGATTGCGCACATTACCTGTAACATATATTTATTTAGCACCACGTCTTACTATACATTTGGGTTGTATACCTATGTACTAATTACAATAATGTGTTAGTGATTAGGAAGGTTTAATTTAAAGGAAGTTCACCCGAATTTGCTTGCAGGAAGAGTGGAAAATTATTTAGGCAAAAACCACCCTCAGTGCACTCAACCAGGATCGAACCACGATCTCTCCGTCTTCGTCAGTATGGTCTAACACGAGAGTAGCGCGTTAGACCATGCTACCACAGAAGTGGGTTTTTGAATAATATTGTTGCTCTGTGTAATAAATATGTACATTACGTCGAATATCAGTGTTTTGTTGTTGTTGAAAGTTCGATGCTCTATGTTTTTTACCATCGAGGTTTGTTGGTGGAAGATTTTCGACCATCGATGGTTTTCCCCAATTTCCAAGAGACACATATGTTACAAATAAATGGCTTTTACACCAAATTAATGTAGGTCACACGTAAAAATTAAGTCTAATTTTTTTAAAGATAATTCTTGATTTTTAATTTTTTTAAATTAATTTAAAAAACATATCCATGCTACGGTCTGATATTTTGATGATTTAAAGCATTGTACGTCTCTTGGAATCCAAATAAAAATATTGTATTTATTGCTACTATGCCAACTAGATTCAAATATTTGATTAAGTAATTTCTGGCATAACTATTTTATACTTTAGAAATACAAAGATAATTTTGTATCAAGATATTCTTTTTTAATGTCATAGTTAAAGATGTATAGAATCCTTACTAGAGAACGCAAACGAATAATTTTATAAATTAAATATTCCTTCCTGTTATTATTTATTGTGATATGTAATGTGCTAAAAGCAAAGATATTACCAGATTATTTTAGTCTCCAGAATCTAGTTAAAGTCGGTTCTTACATTGATATACTTTAATATATATGATTATAGGATGAATCTGTTAATACATTACTATTCCTTATTGCTTATGATGCAATCTTAAGTATGTGCATACATTATTATACTTGTACATTTAACGTATGTCTTTAATATTTTTCTCAAACACTCAAAGCTTAAAAAAACAGGAAACACGACTTTACAAACTTACGGAATCTTGAGACGACAACAACATGCTTTTTGCATTTTAGTGTTTTTTTTAATATGCATTCTTTCTCATTTCTTTAAGTTGAAAAAAACAGAAGAAAAGATGACTGTTCACATAACTCAAGTTCCACAATCCTAAAAGCATGAAATGCGATTAGCAAATCACTCAATTGAACTGAAAAAAAAAAACTAATGGAAAGTAGTTTAAGAAAAAGAAAATAACTATATAAAAGAATATAGCACAATCAAAGTGAAATAACTTTAAAAGACGGATTAACATCTATTCTTGACATCTTGAGGAATTATTTATTGGTGGTATTTTGAAATGTCTCTGTCTCTCTTGAACGCTATGAAGCCGGCATGTTTATAAGGTCGAGGGGGGGGAGGTGAAA
>CABFWO010000832.1:0-17554 GCA_902155825.1 Timema genevievae | reverse complement strand
TTTTTTTTTTTTTCAGATAGGATTATTAGTTTTTCCTTAGACAGGATTAATTTAAAATGGAAGGGGGCCCAAAAAAAACTTGATACCCCCTGATAAAATTCCTCTCAGAGGCCCTGCCTGGAAGGTATGTGAGAATACCTTTCCCGGCCAAAATTGGTAGGCTCTTTCATTCTCATTCACAGAAATTCTAGTGTGCTGATATATAATCAGTCAGTTCAGAAAATGAACATTAAATACCTCAAATAAATGGGGAAGCAAAAAAAAATCGTGTACCTACACGAGTGTCATATTTCCCTAAACCCCTCTTAGCCGATTATGATGTAGCCCGCCACTAGACTCGGGGGTTCAATAACTGTGGCCCTCGGACACTAATTTGGAAACCCGTGCCTTATACCATTTACTACCCCAAAGTATGTAACTCTATTATTATTAACATCACGTCTTACTACCAGTTCCGCTTATACGCACTTACACTAATGTGTGATGGTAGGGTGATTGTGAGATGAAATGGAGGACCTACAGTTTAACGTGGGATCCGAACCACGGTGAAGGCTTGACATTCCACACATTCACAAGTTGTGATTAATACACGCCTTGTCAGAGGTGAAGGAAGGGTTTGGCAATCAGATAAATCTTTGCCGGGACCAAGGAATGAACCCCGAACCCCCAGCACAGAAGTCTGACACCATACCCCTAGACCGCCAGGTCACCATTGTAACTCTGTTAAAAGCCTTTATAATAATAATAATAATAATTATTATTATTATTATTATTATTATTATTATTATTATTATTATGATGATCATTATTTTTCAAATTTAACGTGAACTTTATGAACTGATTATATCAGCACAGACTTATAAACTAAATTAAATTTATAACAGACACAATACCCAGTCCCAGGCCATTAATTCAATACTCTGAAAGGGAAACCTAAATTTCACCATTGATGATTTTTTTTGTCCAGTCTGCCTTGATTATTACTTTATCATGTAGAGCAAACAAAATGTTTTATTCGTGAAAAATTTTCCCTCCTGGGATTAAAATGTACCTCGACGTTTTTATTTACCCCCACACTCAAAAGAGCGGTTCCTACAATTATATTTGTCTGTACCTGCGGCTAAAGCCGATATAGTTCGATGGATTTCGTTCAAATTTACAGTTTTGATGTTATGGGGTCATATCTAGAGGCAACATTTTGAATTGAATTCTGACTCTAAAATTAGATGCAGTTGACTATTGACTAATTTTTGAAAATTTTAAATAATTTGAAAAGAGCTCTAACGATTTTGTTCAAATTGGATATCTATTGAATGATAAATGATAAATAGCACTGTAGAGTTATTTTTTAGAGTAAAATTTAACTAAGAATAGTTTACTGAATAGTGACTTTTGTATAGTTTTATATATATTTTTTAAATGGTTCTAAATGTTTGATGAAAATGTACCTAAATTATTGGTCGAATGGTCTAAGGCGTAAATCTCGCAATAGATTGAACTGCAGATGATGGAAAGATCGGAGCTCGAATTTGGGTTTGGTGTATTGAGGGTGGTTTTTCCTAAATATTTTTCCA
This sequence comes from Timema genevievae, assembly GCA_902155825.1. Classification (NCBI taxonomy): domain Eukaryota; kingdom Metazoa; phylum Arthropoda; class Insecta; order Phasmatodea; family Timematidae; genus Timema; species Timema genevievae. The sequence goes on along the minus strand of CABFWO010000832.1, from coordinate 15,980 downwards.
CTTTCCTTCGACGTAAATGCGGGTACACTTATATTAAATTCAACCTTCCTTACCCCAACACATTATCGTAATTAGTACATAGATATATAACCCGAATGGGTAGTAAGATGATGTTCTTTTAAAAAAAGATCAAACATGTTCAATGTTGACAGAAAAAATTATATATTTTCTAAAAAGTCCCTTAAAATGAAAATTGTGTTGTATTTCTGTAATTATCCTTGATTCTAAGTGCATCCTAAATCACTTTACCAAAATGGTAGTGGATAAAAAGAAACAACTTTTTTTTGTTAATTATTATTTACGGGAGTTAAGCTCGTTTCAATGACAACGCAAAAAAAATAAAAAAATAAAAAAATGGGTCACTCCCCTTCACTTGACCATCACAGCGATGACAAATCTAAATATGTCACAGGTGACCTTTTTTTAAAAAAAATTCAACAACAGTAGTTGTGATTTATCTGGGGCCTACTGCACCTACATCTGGCGACATAGACTATATTTGTATGATAGCCACGGATAGGCTGAGGGTAATTTCTCACCAGTTCAAACAACAAGTGGGTGCTGCTGTATTTTATGATGTTTCACGTTGTGCGTGAAATGAGCGCAAACTGTTTCTTTTGTTGTCAGAGAGTTGTACACTCTGTTTCAATACACCAGAGACCTCCTCCTCTGCACTATACAGAAACTTTTAAAGGGACTTCCTGAGATATCGCCAAACGGATGCTTCACTTAGGTTAAATATTGACAAAACCTTTAACATCAGTTTGGAGTTCACTGGAATGAACACAAAACTCTTTTATATGACCCTAATAATATATTTACTCGTAAACATAGTTTAAGGTTGAAATTTTTCACTCTGAAAAGTGAAAAAAAAAATCCACATATTTTGGTTAATCATTAAATATCTAAATTCCAGAGAAATGAAAGGTAATTGGTATAAAAGCCTAGGATGGATCTTTGTGAATCAAGTGATGTAATTTAATATGAATTTAATTTGATTATGTCAGCACACAATAATTTCTACGAAAGAGTGATAAAGGATCTACCAATTTTACTGGGAAAAGGTATTTTCACACACTTTTCAGGGTTCTTTTACATGCCACAATCAATATCGGGACCAATTTTTTTTTGCTTCCCCTCCGAAGGAAGTTGTGCTACTGATATGTTATCGTTCAAGAAAAATCCATCGACCCCTAATGGGTTTTATTTAACCCCACGAACATCGGGTCCTGAAGTGAGTACTTTACCCCAATACCACTGAGGTCGACAGCGTTTATTTTAAAATAAAATAAAAAGAACGAATGTTTGGTGCGCCATTCCATTTTTTTTATGGAGAAGAACCCTAATCAGAACTCCTTGTTAAAGAGTCCGCCAGGCCAGTCGATGACGCTGGCACCAACATAGAAGGTACTTCCACCCATGTGTACGTGCAGGCTGTGACGTATTCTAACCACGACGGGGGCTCACGGAAAGGACCTTCATGGTCGGAGTTACCTTCTCATTAGCAAGTAGAACGGAAAGTGACGCAACTTTTCAGTGAGTGGAGGAAGATTGAAGGAGAGGGGGTTAGGAAGGCCACGAGCGGAACTGCTTCAAGGATCCTTTATTGTACCTTCTAGTCGGAACTAGGATACGTACCTTGCGAGGAAGGAGAGATTACAAGGATGTAGGTTTAGGAGAGGAAAGAGAGGCATGAAGGATTCCTCAGAGCTAACGAATTATAAACCAATACATATTTTTTTCGTGTTACTTGAATACATTTTATTGTGATTTATTTATTATATTATACTAATTGATTAATTTTATTTTGATAATTCGAGTTTGACACCTTATCTCAGTTGGTAACGTGTCTGGCTACTGATTTAAGGATACCAGGTTCGATTCCTGGTATGTCAGAAAAATTTATAATCGGTTAAATGTGGGTTTACCCTTTCATAGTGATGAATAAACGGTTGTGGGCTGAATTCTATGTCTGTTCTGGATTTAAGTTAGTTGATAAGTGGTGTGCTGATATAATCAGTAAGTTCAGAAATTTCTCGTTAAATACCTCAAATAAATGAAACTGAAATAATTCAACTTGGAAACTTTGTAAAAAAAAAGAGTTGGAACTGTTGGCCAGTCGGTCAAAAGATTATCTAAGGTGGTGTGAATCGTGAATTAAGAGCAGTGTTTTTTGCAGTTTTTATAACAAAAAATGGTTTGTTCAAAAGAAAAAAATTTATCAAGTATAAATATAGAGTTTAGTTGTTTTTTTTTCGCATGGTGATAGAAACATTTGTTGAATATCTGTCATGAGCATAGCGGCATTATTTGATAAACATTTGGAATGAGGAAGAAAAGTTATTATTAAATTCCAGAGCACCCTTGACAGGTTTTCAACAATTACTGTTGATATCACCATATGAAGAAAATTAAACTTTATATTTCTATCGGAGCACTATTTTATTTATTTTGGCAAAAAAAAAAAGTTTTGCTATAAAAATTGCAAAAGAAATGCCCGTTTTTTCTCACGTACCCTTACACCCTACCTTAATACTCTGTTTACCCAATTTAACCAGTCTTGTACCCATTTTAGGGCCATGGTTATCCTAGGTACTCCATCCAGCCCCCCAAAAATAATCATAATATTTTTTTTAAACGGTTTTTCGAACTTTTAGGTACGACTTTTATGGATAAGCTAAACAAATCATTGACAAAGAGAAAAAAATCTTCATAAATATCATCCATGATATCAAGGTCATAATCTACGTTAATTTTGTTACCACACTTACCAGCCATTAGGCTCCGCCATTGTTAGATCAGGCTTCTTTAAATTATTTTAGAATATTGTTTATTTGTTTTTCATATTTTAAAATAACATTGGTAATTAAGATTGACAATTCTTTCAAATCTGAATAAAGGACAATTGCCAAAGGCACAGCCAGAACATGTGTTGTTTTACGATTATTTTTAAAATTCAACTTTATTTTTAGCATCGAGTCTTACTATTTATGTATGTATTAATAGAATTAGTCTACTCTAATGAGTTAGGGATGAGGTAGGTTGAGTTTAGAGGAAGTATATTGAGAAAGAGTGGAAAACCATTTAGTAAAAACCAATCTTAGTACACCTGACTGGGATTAGAACATCGATCTCCCTGTCATCAACAGGTCAGTCTAACATTAGACTGATGCCTTAGACCATGCGGCCAATGAATCAGGTAACTGTCGCTATCGAATGATTATAGTACTAGTGTTAACAATTCTATGAGAGCTCCAGAATGTATTTTTTCGGATGCAAGGACTACTTCAGTCCATAAAGGTTTGGATCTAAGGCGTCCCTCTTGCAATATACTGGTCCGTCTATGATGGAGATATCGGGGTTTAAATCTCTGTCAGGTGTCTTAAAGGTGTATTTTCCTAAATAGTTTTCAACACACTATCCATATAAATTCGAGTAAACTTCCTCTAGATTCAATCCCACTGATCCTTATCACATTATCATAATGTATATGCTGATAGGGTGACCTGGCGCTCTAGGGGTAAGGTGTGGTAGGACTTCTGTGCTGGGGGTCCGGGGTTCAATCCTCGGTCGCGGCACATATTTATCTGATTGCCAAACCCTTCCATCACCTTTGACAAGACGTGTATTAATCACAACTTGTGAATGTGTGGAATGCCAGGCCTCCACCGTGGTTCGGATCCCACGTTAGACTGTAGGTCCTCCATTTCATCTCACAATCACCCTTCCATCACACATTAGCGTAAGTGCGTATAACCCTAACGGGTAGTAAGACACGGTGCTAATAATAATATATGCTGATAACCCTATGAAAATTCCAGAGACAGGCAGAAGCCAGTGATTTAAAACGACCTTGAAACAATATATATGATAAACGCTAGTAAAGAACCATTATTTCTTTCTTATTAAAAAATTTAATAACGCTCTTTGTCCCACGGTAACCTAATACGAGTTGCGATGCACGTTTATTTATATTTTTTTAAAAGAAAAACAAACAAGCCACGGCATAGTGGAACAAGTACTCAAGTCTCACTTTCACTGAAACTTACGTGTTTTTTTTTATAACGGTTGCAAGACGAGAGTGAAAAGCTAAACATTACGCTTACTTACACCATAAGTCCCTGGTCCGTGTGACGCATTCACATACATACTTCCACATTCTTGCGTTTGTGGGTCTATGATGAAACGTGGCGACACATCATTCTTAAACCATCTCTTAAAACACCCTTTTTTTTAGAATTCATTTCTTATATCTTATAACAGGGAATCCCTTAAGGTGTTGGAATAGTTGAGCAGAAACTCATAAACGCCCAGGCACCAGGTGGGCTTATAACGCTACTTGGTGGAGCCGTCTAGCAGTAGGAGAACAAATAATGGAGGAGGAAAATACATTCTCTCTACATCTCCGAGGACAGCCATTCTAATATCCCTTGTATTAACCATAGTAGCTACAGTAGCCTCATGGCTTCTTTGGTGCTCAGTGACAGCTCACAGCTGACGGCTTTGAAAAGTTACCAGACAAAATTATGTATCCCTACGCCGAACCATATGACCTGCAAACAACATGTGTTTAGCAGCTGTCACTTCTGACAGTCAAAATTTAGGTATATACCTAACTGTTGACTGTCAGAAGTCAGCTGTGAACTGTCAGTCAGCACCAAAGAAGCCATGGGGCTACTGTAGTAGACCATTTAAGTGCTATAGGCCTATGATACAAATTATAGACATGTTTTAAATTATGTTTTCATGTTACTAGACTGTATCACTCAATAAAGCAAGGTAATCTTGTTATTTTTCAGGCTAAACGAAGGGCACATGATCACAACCAAAGACGAGTATTTATCAATTAATAAGAGTTTTTATTTTTAACTTTTGGCTTCAACTGTGCGTTGGCTAGTTAACTACACTATGTACTTACTTACTCTATGACATTAGGTACTCTATAAAGTTCACTGTCGCAAGAACAAAAGTACGTCATCTTTTCATATCTTGAGCAAGTACTCTCCATTCCCCCCCATTACACCTTCTCTATCTTGAGCTAGTTCTATCCAGTTCAACACTCATTATAGCCTCTTCCTTCATTGAGATAGTTCTATTCAATCCCTCCCATTACACCATATCTCTATCTTGAGCTAGTTCTATCCAGTCCACCTCACTACACTCTATCTCTTTCAGCTAAATTATAATGCTCTCCTCCAATCTGTGTCTAGGTCTTCTCAATGGTCTCTTTCCATTTGGGTTTACCTGTCAATATCCTTAACATGGTTCTAGATTATTCAATTTGTGCTGCTCGTCCTGGCCACCGTAATCTGTGATATTTGACTAGCATAACAATGTTTTGTGACATCATTATGTAACCTCTTCCCCTCTTCAGTGTCTTCATAACTTTTTGGATTAAATATCTTCCTAATCACTTGGTTTTTGAACCTCCTAAATTTATTTTCATCATTTAAGGTGAAATACCACGTTTCCCAACCATAGAGAACAACCTGTAAAGTTATTGTTTTTTATATTCTAAGTTGTACATTTCTTGACAAAAGGTAAGATGTCCACAACTTACTGACCTAGTAATAGCATGCATTTCCCGACTGTCTTATTATCCTATTTTCCACTCTAATATTGTTAATACTAGTAGTATGTACTAAAAGCATAAAATGATGTTATCATCTACCTAAATAAAAGCGAGCTGGCCCATCTAAAGGAGCACAGTTTTCCAACCGCGGGAGACGGTGCATCATATCACGTATGTGAAGGTTTCTTAAAGCCCCGGTGTATAACAAAACAAAACAACCTTTCCAGCCAAAAGTCACCTCACCTTGTAAAAGACACCTCATATAACCTCCCTGTTGCATGTCCTTAGAGTTAAGGTTCTACCTTACAAATGATCCGCTGGTTCCTGCTGAGCTCTGTAGCGCTCGTAAAGCGCTTGACCCTGAATCGAAGGTTACTACCTAAGAAGAAGAAGAAAAATAAAATAAGTGATCTGAAGCGGACAGGCAAGCGAGTCCAGCAGCCAATGCAAAGCGGAGAGTGTTGGAGTAGGTAGGATTGTTTAACCTTGCCCCAAGGTTGTTGTGTTTTTTTTCCCTCTTACCCGTTGTCATGTTTTGGATGAGGTTAGGAACAGAAATCGCTGAGTTCGCTTGTCGGCGAGATACGAGCAACATTGGCTATCGCGCGGCTTCCGGTGTTGTGTCTAATGTTCGAGTGATAAGTGGGTAGTCAAAAAACGATTTGATTGACACGTTTTGTTAGTGTTAATTTCTAAACAAGATTTTAAGTGTTTCACAGGTGAGTTTTGAAAGCTTATATTTAGATTTATTTCCTGTTTATCAACTTCTTACAAAACTTGTACTCTAAACAATTATTTGGGATAATCATTTTATGATTGTCCCATAAAATATGTCTTTTACTTCAAATAGTTTTTCTCGTCAAACTCAATTTTAAATAAAATTTGAGTTCATCTTTAAGACAAACATATATATATATATATCATTAACCGTTAATGTATTAAAGAAAAGCGTGGGTAATATGAAGGCACTATTTCTTATCTGACCATTATTGTAAGGTTGGTATATTTGTGGACGAAACCGTAATCAACATCGCTCAGACGATGAACAGCCTCTACGATACCTGTGTTCGGTTCCTGGGGAAGATTAAATTTACTATTCACGCTTTACGAAAAAAAAAAAGTGACAGACGTTTAAGGAATAGTTCATTTATAAATGAAATCCAACTCGTTGATAACATTTTGATTTTTGACATCTGTTGGTGGTATGTTTAAAAAATTATAATATTAGGTGGATATAAATTTACTGTTAAAAGTTTTTTTATAAGAACCACATGAACTTTATAGTAGCTTGATGTAATTACAAAATATTAAGCCTTTACAAAACTGTATTTAAAATAGTAAATGTAAAATAAAATTAGAGTCATTTATAAACATTGACAGAAAATATTATTCGCTTCCATAAACATTCCAATTTCCATAGGAAGAAGGGCTCTTATCTGACAGCTAATAATATACTAAATATACCTTCTTGTGTTCATACGCCAACTCACGCTATCTTCAGTGGTATGTAGGAGTATGTATACTTATAAAATAAAATAAATTATATATTAAAATGTTATCACTGGAGTCCACACACAAAAAAAAAAAGTATTTTCCAAATTTTTCTTTCCCCCCTTATTATAACTAACAAATTGATATTATTCCAAAAGATTATCGACTAAATCGTAGAGAACAGATCCATGCCAGACACTGCTGACATGTCCACCCTCTCTATCTCCACGCAATCGCAGATACATTTCCTCTCAAATGTCCCTCTCCACATCCCTTTCCTATCAGTGTAAATATTCTGATGGACCGAACCGGTAGTAGAACGTGAAACATAAAAATTATTTAAAGGATTATTCTCTCATTCCACCTCATTGGTACTCGAACCAATTACCTACTTCTTGAAACTTACTTGAAGTCACCAATGGAGGAAAACTCAAGCATCTTCACTTTTCATCTTCTTCGATCTTAATAATAATAATAATAATAATAATAATAATAATAATAATAATAATAATAAATAGATAGATAGATAGATAGATAGATAGATAGATAGATAGAAATTGAATAAAAATAGTGAGCACGGTTAATGTGGTAATAAATAACAGTTGTTATCCGTGGCATTGTTATATCCACTGCTTCAAACTATTTCAAGATGCCGGGCGTGGAAGAGAGAAAAAGAGAGAAATAAGAAACATCCGGTTAGCCAACAATAGTTTTTGTGTGGTCGGTGGCTGAACACTCTTTAATCTGTTCCGTGCCACCCGAAAAAAAAATCAAATAAAAAAAGGTAATACATCTTCTACAGTTCACTTTTTTTATACAATTTGTCTCACTTCGGTTTTATTTGAGTGATAATATATATACTCAAGCTTTACTGGGCTATTTCTTTCGACAGAAATTTTTTAAGTTTCACTAAACACATAAATATGGAAAACAATTTTGGAAAAACCACCCTCATTACAGCTGACTGAGATTTGAACCTTTATCTCCTCATCATCGGCAGTCCAGTCTACTGCTAGAGTAACGCCCTAGACCATGTGGCCACCTAAGTGGGTGTGTGCAGTTTCGTATAGAGCATATTTGAAATAACCCGCCTCGGTGGCGTAGCTGGCTAACGCGCTAGTCGTGTTGAGCTCGACTGCCGAGAACGGGGAGATCGAGGTTCGGATCTCGGTCGGGTGAACTGGGGGTGGTTTTTCCTAAATGGTTTTCCACTCTCCCTCCACGCAAATGCGGGTTCACTTCCTCTATATTCAACCTTCCCAATTCCTAATCCATTAGCGTAATTAGTACTTAAGCGTATAAACCGAACGGGTAGTAAGACGCGGTGCTAAATAATAAATAATAACATATTTGAAATAGAAAAAAATAAATAGATGGAAAACATTGTCAGATCATTGAAGTCTGGACGCGAAACAATGTTTGTTTAACTTTTTGCAAACATTATGAAAACATTATCTGTTTGCCATGTTTGTAAACTGTTTCCTTTTGTTTGTATGAGCAGCAGGAAACATTTTAGAAACATCTACAAACCGTCTCCGAAAAAATAATAATTGCAAACACTGCTCACTGCTTCCAAGTGCGCTCTTCACTGACCTAAATTACATTAATTATAGCAGCACACGAGAATTTCTCTGAGCGAGAGGGAAAGGGCCTACTAATTTTGCCGGGAAAGGTTGTTTTCACATAACTTCCAGGGTTCTTCTACATGCCACAATCGACGGCTTTACTTCCCCTTTGAAGGAAGTTGTGCTAAGGATGTTTATCGCTCAAGAAAAATCCGTCAAACCCATCTGGATTTAAACCCATGAACATCAGGTCCTGAGGTGAACACTTTATACCTCAAGACCACCGAGGTCAACGCCTAAACTAAAAACTATCCTTAAACAACAAAGTATGTCTAAACTACAAACTATGCTTTAACTAAAGCTATGCCTAAACTACAAACTATACCTAAGCTAAAAACTATGCCTAAAATACAAAGTATGTCTATATGTATAAACTACAAATTATGCTTTAACTACAAACTATGTCTTAGTTAAAAACTATGCCTAAACTAAAAACTATGCCTCAACTACAAGCTCTGTTACTTAGATAAAAAAGTTGACTCAGCCAATTTTTCTCCTGAGCACGACCCGTATATATTGCGATGTTGTGTAATAAACTGAACCTTGAAATGCACGAATCCCATGTACTAAAAGGGATTCCCCCGAGCCTGCACGCATCCTACTAGAGCTAATAAATTTTCACATTGGTTTTTCAAGGAGTAAAGCGATGAATAATGAAGTGAGTGTGAAAGAGTGGGTGATATTTGTTGGTATAAGAGACGGTAATTACGTATAAAAGCGAGACTTTCCCAAGGTAGTATTACAAGCTATGATTAACAACTGCAGTGTTAGGTCGTGTGCTGAGACGTCTAGTGGAGTGGATGGGAAAAAATTGAAACAAATCATGGTGTTTATTTCAAGTACAGTAGAGCGTCGATAATTCTGACGTCAAAAATCCTGATCGCCAAGAAAAAAATTGCATTTTATAAAAAAAATAACCCCAGTGTTATCCATACCATTGACATGGCCGCTAAAAAAACTCCTCTCAATCCTTGTTAAAAAAATTTGAGACTTTTTCTTTGTCAGATTTTTGTCTTATATTCCTTCAGAATATGTGATATTTAGCACACAAAAAAAGTTTGAGTTTTTGGTTTTAATTAAGAGAAAATGTTTCTACCTTCAACACTGAGTTTTCGTTAGTATCCCGTCAATGCTTTTATTTTTTTATTTTTTTTGTAGTATTGGTACTGTATTTTTGAAAACCTGGACAAATCGGTAGTCCAGACTGGGTCAAATCCCTCAATTAATCCGAACTATCGACGCTCTACTGTAATAGACAAGCTCAAGCTAAAGAGGACCGTCTAACGGAACGTCAAGGAGTTTGACAGTCACCCAGAAATACTGAGTTATTTAAGTCATCTTGCAGTTTTAGTATAGACAACTCTTTAAGGGGAAAAAAAAATCACTGGTAAAAAATGTTGTTCTTCTACACAAAGTAACCTTGACAGTTGAATATATGTTATGGCCTTCGAGAAATCTAAATTTGTTTTATTGTGATCGTAAAAAAAATCATGACTTTGATAAATGTCGATTTTTCATGAACCTTGAAACTAAAAAAGTATTTTTCGCGATAGCAGTCTCTCTGTCCATCTGTCTGTCTGTACCTCTTCTTATCTCTGATCTTACTCATCAGGCTGAAACTTTATATCTAGGGTTGTCATAAATGGGAAAATGAGGATTTCCATTTTGTTTGAAAACGTTAAAAAGTCCCTTAGATACATAATACATAATGTATAATCAAAATCGTTCGAGCGGATTTCAAGAAAATTAATTTTTTTCTCGTTTCGCCCTTCAATAAACTACCCTTTATTTTAGAGTTTGATATATCTAATTCCAAAAATCTCCTCTTGACAACCCAATGAAAACCACATTTTCGATTTCTGGGTGTCAAGGAATGTTGACATTTACACAATATTAGGTATAACTTAGAGCCAGTGCACCTGCATTCACACCGTGAGAGGAGAAAACCATTTAGAAATAAAAAACCCATCATTATAGCCTATGGGGCTTAACCCTAATATTGTTGTCAAGTTTTCTCGCGTGCTCATCGGACAGTTTAAAATATAAAAAATGTATCGGTCCAAATGATGGATTTTTACAATTTCATACAAGTAGTAAGGATGAGGAGGGTTGTTCAGAAATCATGTACCAACAATATCATGTGGAGAGGAGGGAGAGACCACATTAATTTAATCATATTTTGAAAAACAACCCCCGATTTTATAACCTCAACCTTCCCGTCGCCAATAAACCTGTCTTTTGCGAGACTGATTCCTTTATCCGCGTGTACACTGGGATGAGTATGGTTAAAGCTAAAGAGCAACATCTTCACGACATAGTCTTAATGAACAAAATCTTCCTTCATGGCGTAGTCAGCTAACGACGTAGTCAGCTAACGAACAACATATTCTTGGCGTAGTCAGATCATGAACGGAAAGCTTTACGGAGGAATCAGCTAATGATCAACATCTTCTTGGAGTAGTCAAATCATGAACGAAAGCTTTACGGAGGAATCAGCTAATGATCAACATCTTCTTGGAGTAGTCCACATCATGAACGAAAGCTTCACAGAGTAGTCAGATAACGAATAATATATTCAAGTCGTAGTCAGCTAATGAACAACATCGTCACTTCACGGTCTGGTAAACAAACAAACACCAAATTAATGGCGTAATAAGCTAATGAGCTACATCTTAACAGTCTAGTAAGCCGAAGAATGCCATCATCACGACGTGATACAATAATATATCCTCTGTACCAAAAAGATGTTATCAGTTCTAAGCGTGTAGTGCAGCAGAGGAAAATGACGTAATCCAGCGTCTTACCTGATTGTTTGTCGAAACCACGCAAGCGTCACGCTCTAGTTTATAAAACGCTAACACCCCCCTCTATATCTCATCCTCACCCACGATGTGCTTGTCTTTGTTTCATCAGCTTCAGGAACGTGACGTGTCAAGTAGTAGAGTAACCGAACTGTCATCTACTGCGGTTGATCGTTGACACCTTAAAAGTTTGGGAGACGTAACTTGATTTGTATCTTCGCGTGTTTTTAAAGTTTCAGTTTAAGAGTGGCATTCATACAATCAATTAGGTAACTTAACTGTGCCTAGAGAATGTAGATAAAACGGTCAAAAAAATTGGGTGTACACACACGCTTTCAGATTTATATATGTTGTGTTTATTGCTATTTATAAAAGGCCCAAGCTTTTAAAGTTACAAATGGGATGAATAGATCAATTTGAATATTAACTATCTATATACATATTTTTTTTTGGAACTGGGGGAAAAAACTGATAAAATGCAAAATTTGGAGCATCGCACTGTATGGAGTAGAAACTTGTACTTAAAGGAAGATGGGATAGAAATACTTGTGGATCTTTGAGCTGTGGTGCTGGAGAAGACTTGAGAAGATCAGGTGGACAAACAGTGGGACAAATGAACAAGTCCTAAGAAGAGTGGGTGAGAAGAGAACCATTTTGGATGTGATTCTTTGATAAAAAGGCGACTGGATCGGACACGCCCTTAGGAGGATTTATTTCATGACGTCATAAAAGGAATGGTTGAGGGAAAGAGGAGCTTAGGAAGAAGGAGGATTCAAATATTGGATGACTTGAAAGAAAGAAGAAAATTCTGGGATCTGAAGGAGGCAGGAGGCAGAGGACAGGGCGTATTGGTGATCTAAGTACACTGACAAAAGGATAATAATACATATTTTTATAGGCCCATTTATAGTTATTAAAATTACGAGAAAATTGCTAAACAGATTTTGACAAACTAACACTTTTTAAAGGCTGGGGTCCAGAATGTTGGCAAAAACAATATTTTCCAACTAAAATCCAATTTTTCTAGCGAATTTACAGCTTTTCTCCTGAGTACTCAAAGGCTCATCAGTACAATCATCATTGCCTTACAACTATTTCAGTGGTCACATGGTCTAACGCGCAACTCTCGCAATAGACTAGACTGCCGATGACGGGAAGAATGAGGCTCGAATTTCGGTTGGCTGTACTGAGGGATGTTTTTCCAAAATGGTTTTCCATTCTCCCCCCACGCAAATTAATGTGGGTACACTTCCTTTAAATATAACCTTCTTAGTCCCTAAAATCAAAGGCGTAATTAGTTCATAAGAGAATAATCTGCACTGGTAGAATAACGTGGTACTAAAAAAAACTATTGCCTTACATCAACATGGAAACCCTGATTTGTGTATGAATACATATCCCTACTATTAGCACCGTGTTTTACTACCCGTTCGGGTTATACGCACTCACACTAATGTGTAATGGTAGGGTGATAGTGAGATGAAATGGAGGACCTACAGTTTAACGTGGGATCCGAACCACGGTGGAGTCCTGGCATTCCACACATCCACAAGTTGTGATTAATACACATCTTGTCAGAGGTGAAGGAAGGGTTTGACAATCAAGTAAATCTGTGCCAGGACCAAGGACTGAACCCCGGACCCCCAGCACAGAAGTCTGACACCCTGCCCCTAGACCACCAGGTCACCGAATACATATCGTAAATTGAAATCTTTATCTTTGGTTGAAAATAACTTCAACTAAATTCTTATTAAGTGGTTTTGTGTCACACACAAATAGATACAGAGCTGGGATAGGGGCAGTTTTAAAGTTATAATCGTGGTGTGAAGGGGGGGAAATAATACGTTTTGCTTAAAATTAAACACCGAAAGTTCAAAATCTATGAAAAGTTGATAGCCTCTGACGAGTAAACCCTTAACTATAAAGTCAGGTACGAACCTGGGGCTCCTGGGTTCAATTCTCGGCTGGTAACTTGGGTATTTTTCCTGAAAGGGGAACTACCCCAATTGTCACCAGGGTTTTGTTGATTAGGCTTCAGTTAGTTTTTAAGTGTTTCCACTGGTTCCACAGCCTCATACTCACTATTACCCTCATACTCACTAATACCCTCATACTATCACCTCATCTCATCGGGACATGGAAAGAGCTTCCACAGAAAGGATGTACGACTAGTACATTCAGCCGTCCCCTTGCCAATGGTACATTAGTACTGGATAATCTTTCTGCAAACTGAGATACAGATTGATGTAGCCCGAATACGCCATTATTATAATTTTACAATTTATTATTATTATTATTATTATTATTATTATTATTATTATTATTATTATTATTATTATTATTATTATTATTATTATTATTACCATTAAAAAATCTTTTTAAACCTTGCGACAGATAGCATCGCAATAGTTTTGGTTGCAACTACACAGACTTTTTTTGTTTAACCTTAGGGCATGTATGTAGTAGGTATACACTTACCATAAATAAAGTCATACATACAAATTAATGGTAGTGTTCCGCTTCGGAGACTGCACGGGTTTTGGTGGATGTTTATTATCAGGGGCCATTGGTTTGTTATCTCCGAGGCAGAGCGAAGCAAAAGGCGGAAATAAATCAGATCATCCCGTGGCTGGACCGCATCTGCAGGGCAATGATCCATAACAGACCAGAAACTTTTTTTTTGCCCTCGAGCTAAGAGATCATAATACCAGTAGTTGGCTAGCCTGCGGCGGGAAAACATGTGGTTACTGATCACTGCTAGACTGGCATAAGCACTCGACAACTTGACGAAACTAAACGTCCGTCGGATAAAACTTCCGTCACCAGCTTTTGAGGATGGTTATTTCTTAATTTTTAAAACTTACTTCAGTATTTCAATCATTCCTAAATAGTCACTTGCAGCGCTGAGTTGAGGTGGTGGTGTAGAAAACATTAAAAAAGGTCAGTTTTTTTTTTGCAGTTTTTATGGCAAAACTTTTTTTTTGTCAAAATAAATCAAATATTGCTCCAGTTGTAGCATAGCCTTTAATTTTCTTCACATGTTGATATCAACAGTTGTTGAATATTTGTCATGAGCATCTTGGATCTTGATGATATATTTTTTCTAATTAATTTAAAAAGTTTCTCATCTAATGTCGTTATGCTCGTTGACAGATATTCAACAACTGTTGATGTTATTATAGTCCGTTTGCCATAGAAGTGGTGGTGACAGGAAGTAAATATTACCAGACCTACTCTCATGTATCCATACGCCAAACCATATGAGCTGCAATACCATAATATGTTGAGCTGCTGTCACTTTTAGCAGCGAAAGCTTTCACAATAAACAATTTGCCTTTTACTTTTTTTTTAAACCCTTTTTGTAACATGAAACTATAAATATTGCGGTTTGTTTGTTTGTTTTTTATTTGTGGAAGCGTCAAGTGTGGTTAATTTAACAATTCTTTAGAAACGAGCGTTTCTAAAAGGCTGCGTTCTCTTCATAAATTAAGCTGACGAACCCTAAGAAACTATGGTCGTCGATGAGGTCATAAAACTGTATTTTTTGTGTCTATGAGCATATGTTTATAAGATGAAAACGTTTTATTACGAAACTAATGTTTTGTTTGGCTCTTTATTTAAGTTATAAAAACACATCTATCTATTTGTTTTGGTGGTCAGTTATAACAAGATACAAATGTGAATGTAATAAATTTTAATGTATCATTTCATGTGCTATAATATCTCTTGTTGCCACAACTGCGAAACAAAAAAAAACATAGCTTTATTAATCTATTTTGTTCTTTCATTATATTAAAAAGGTGACATGGTGGTCTAGGGGTAAGGTGTTGGACCTCCGTTCTGGGGGTCCGGGGCTCAATGCTCGGTCCCGGCACAGATTTATCTGATTACCAAACCCTTCCTTCACCTCTGACAAGACTTGTATTAATCACAGCTTGTGAATGTGTTGGAATGCCAGGTCTATCACCGTGGTTCGGATCCCACGTTAAACTGTAGGTCCTCCATCTCATCTCATAATCACCCTACCATTGCACATTTAGCGTAAGTGCGTATAACCCGAACGGGTAGTAGGACGCGGTGCTAATAATAATAATAATAATAATAATAATAATAATAATAATAATAATAATAATAATAATAATAATAATAAGTTACGAAAAAGCTAAATATATAGTAACTATTAAAAAAGTATAATTAAAAATGTCTGTTTACACTTTTGGATGATAGCATAATATGTATGTATAAAACTCAACCTGAATATTGGTTGGATCCTCAACAGTTCCACAGTCAGTTGTAAAGCCTAGGCAGCAATGAAGAGGAGCGTTGGGGAAATGAGGAGTGAGATAGTTTCCTGTTGCTTTCCTCACTGAGCCAGAAGGTACTATTGCACATCAATCTGCCAAGACACCAACTGACCCTACTAGTGAAATGTGGAGTGAGGTAGTTTCCTGTTACTTTCCTCACTGAGCCAGAAGGTACTATTGCACATCA
>CABFWO010000831.1:216098-232439 GCA_902155825.1 Timema genevievae | reverse complement strand
CCCCGCCACCAGTTTAGAACCCCTGGTCTAGTCTATTACGAGAGTGATGCCTTAGACCATGCGGCCACCAAAGCGGTTTTTACTATTTTAAAAATAGTTAGTATTAAAATAAGCACAGTGCAGTGGTTTTTACTCTTGGCTCTTGATTTAAGTGGTTCGGATCCCGGCCTGTGCATTAGAGGATTGTTTTTTGTTTTATCTATTCTCTCTTTTCGAATTATATTACATTCATTCTTAATTACCCTGCTCATACATATCGCTTTATATAAAGTCGTTAATGGCCTTTGTATACAAAATTATTTTTAAAAATATTTTTACAGCTAAATATTATTTAAATATCTGCTTCAGTGTCCGCATTGTCTAAGGCGCTACTCTCGCAGTAGGTTAGACTTGCGATGACGGGGGGGATCGAGGTTCGAATCTTGGTCGGGTGTACTGAGGGTGGTTTTCCCTAAATAGTTTTCCACTATTTCTATCTATCTCTACACGCAAATATGGGTACTCTTCCTATAAATATGACCTTCCTAATCCTTAAAAACATTAGCGTAATTAGTAATAAGTATATAACCCGAACGGGTAGTAAGACGCACTGCTAAAATAATTATTTAAATGTAACAAATGAAAATATCCTAGGTTTATTTAAGCTACACTTATTGAGCGCGGTTTTGTAGATTATTTTAATTTCCAAACTTGATTTGACTAAAAATCAATCTGAAGTGGATCTTATGAAACTAATACCACTGAAAAAATAGTATTCGTGTTTTAAATAAAATGAGAGAAAAATATTTTTTCGTGTAACTCTAGTCATTGTTTCGGCTCTAAATTAAACTACTGCGATTGATTCGTATTTGTTTTACATATTTAGACAAAGCCATTTCAAACTTTTATATAGCCTACTAACCACACTTTTATTATTTTGAACAAGAAATAAGATGTTTTACGATCATCCACTAAAAAAAACTCTCAAATACAATCCAATAATAATAGAAAGAAACTTTTTCGGCACTTATGTTCATGTTATTCCCCCCCTCACTCCTCAGTAATCAACAGTTGATCTGCAGCACCCTAGAAATCACAGAGAAGGTTGCAGCTACGTGATCCATCATTGGGGGGACACACAGATGAAAGGTAAACAAGGAGAGGGGGAGGTACAAGGTTTATTGCTGATGTAATTAATGTACAGGTCATTAACTAGAGACAGCCATCCATGGTTGAGGGATAGTTTTCTTGTTAACGCTTATTAAAATTAATACTTTGCTTCAAGTTGGTAAGAGTTTGACAGTATCAACGACCCGCATCGGTGAGAAACGCGGATTATTATTATTACTATTATTATTACTATTATTATTATTATTAGTAGTAGTAGTAGCACCGCGTCTTACTACCCGTTCGGGTTATACACACGCTAATGTGTAACGGTAGGGTGATTATGAGATGAAATGGAGGACCTACAGTTTTAAGTGGAATCCGAACCACGGTGGAGGCCTGGCATTCATCACATTCACAAGTTGTGATTAATACAAGTCTTGTCAGAGGTGAAGGAAGGGTTTGACAATCAGATCTGTGCCGGGACCGAGGATTGAGCCCCGGACCTCTAGCACAGAAGTCTGACACCTTACCCCTAGACCGCCAGGTCACCTTAACGTGGATTAAACGTCAAGAGATTCCACTAAGTTTCCCTGGTGATGAGGAGCTGTAGTTTCGAATCCCGCTTGGTTGTATTGTTCTAAAAGTTTTTCCAAGAGCGAGTGAATTTCCTTTAAATTGCATAAGTCGAATCTAAATTAATATTTTTTTCATTTATAGGTTTATTAATTTAGGTTCGACGTAATTTAAAAATTTAATTTTAGTATTATCTTTTTCTATGATCATAAATTTGTTGAACCTGATGATATACTTTTAATCTATTATTGTCTATACCCTAACACTGCATCAATAGAAACAGCTATGGATACATTTCTCCTAAATTATAATTTTATAAGATCACCCATAAAACAAAATGAGCTTGTCTAAAAAAAAATTGAAATAAATGGTACGGAAATCTGCACGGACTTTCTCAATCCATTGTTTAAAAATGGAGATGTTTAATCAAAACTCGTAATATAATGTGAAATGAAATGTCATACACTAACAAACCCGAGCAAAAATTGTGTTTTACTTAAGTTAAACATTTTTTACTCCCGGATTTAAATTTTATGATTTTATTTCTAAAGAATTAAAATCCTCACTAGTATATTTGGACCAAAGAAAAATCGATATTGGGTTCACAAGTGTCAATACTTGGTATTAAAATTTGACTAGCGGTTAAAATTTTTGACATTTTATTAGGGGTTGCACATTTTATGGTTATCGCAGTTTTATTAAATTCATCATTTATAAATTAAGACCAATAAAACTGGTAAATATTGACTATTGCGTTTAAAATGATCATTCTTGTACAAATATTTCCTCTAAGAGGTTCAGGGGGGAAAAAGGAACTTTTTGAGGGACTTACTTATTTACTCTATGGAATTAGAGAATTATTGCGTTAAAACTTAAGTAGTATCTCTTCACAACTAAAACTCACAAAATTGTATTAACATATTTGCCAATATCTCAGAAACTATTGGTTTTATAAAGATATATTTCATATACAAGTTTTTTTATTTTTAATAGTACTAAAATTTTGCGATGATAAGTTATTTATAATCTTAAATATTTTCGGAGAAAGGGCCTAAGGAAAGTTCCGAATCTGTAAAATACCCTTAAATCATTTTCATGGGAAAATGAAAATATCCATTTTATTTATAATCTTAATCAACGCCTAGATACGAATTTTAATCAAAATCGTTAGAGCCAATTTTGAGAAAATCAATTTTTTCTCTTTTCACCTTTTATTAAACTACTCTTAATTTTAGGGTTAAACAGACACACAGAGAGACGGCATTGCAAAGACCAATTTTTAGGGTTCGAGGAGTTATGAAACGTCAACATCCATCAACATCTCAAGTTAAATTTTCTTTTTACGGTCGCAATATTTGACCTTTAGTGTCCGAAAAGTTAAAAATATATATATTTGCGTTTAGCTTGAAAATTCTTGGTTTTATAAAAATATGTTTCAAATAAAATTTTTATATTATAAGTATACCTATGTATTTTCAACAATGAGTAATTTCATATCTCAAGTAGTTTCGGAGATGTTATAAAAATTTAGAATTAATGCATCAGACCGGAGCCCTTAAAGTCATTTTGCCGAAAATATGAGAGTAGCCATTTTGTTTATAATATTGATCAATGCTTAGAAATGAAATTTAATCAAAATTGTTTGAGTCGATTTTGATAAAATCTATTTTTCTCTTTTCACCCTTCAGTAAACTACCCTTAATTTTAGGGTTGGATATTCAATTCCAAAAATCCCTCAGGGCAACTCTATGAAAACCCTAGATACCGAGTATTAGCCCAATTGGTAAAACAGTTTAGTCTCTAGTCCGAGGTACAGACAGACGGAAATTCAAAAACACCTTTTTCGAATTCGGAGGGTCATGAAACGTCGAAATTCATCAAAATCTCGAATTAGATTTGTTTGACGATCACAATACTTTCTCTACCTGTAAGATAGCGAGAAAGTAAAAATTACTGATCAAAATCTACACATACATACGATTATCTTATTTTTTTTAAATACAACAAAACGTTTAGCTCATTGATCAGTATTTTTTAGTGTTTTATTCGAGCTATTACAATTTATAAATTGACTTATCAGCTCATTACTTCTAACTTAAATCTAGAACATATATAACACAACGTCACGAACCGTTAATTCATCAACGTGAAATTGTTAACCAACATTTTACCAACGATACATTTTTGGGCCATGCCAGGAATTGAACCCAGGACCTTTATTGCAGATTGCAGACACACTACCGACTGAGCTAAGACATCGGACATTTTACTAAAAAAATAAAATTGAACTTTTTTATGAATAATTGTATTTGTTCATTTATAGGGAGGAGGATCATCTCGAACGACACATTAAACATGTCGATTATGACTCACCCTGTCTATTTACATTGTCCTTTTTATTGGCTGCAATCAGTAACAATGGCGTGTTGTAGCGCTGCACACACGTAATGTTTCCAAATGAAATGAACACGTCTAGAAGCACGAGCACACACGGCTGGTGGTAGCACATATGTCAGCGTGTTCCAGTGAGGGACACACACACACACACACACACTCACGCATGGTGCCACAAACGGTGTTTGGATTGATCTACAAAGGGATTACCTCACGATCTACGAGACCTGTAATTATGTTAGCTTACTGTAAATAACGCCCTTATGTTTTTCTATATTAGGGAGCTACCCAGGAAGGATCAGAACATTTTGTTTGAATGTAGATATTGTTTTAGAGTCTAGGCGATATATTTTCATTACATCTCTTTTACAAATTGTATTTGTATTATTATTGGCTGCAATCAGTAAGCCTGTGGCAATATTTAGTGCTAAATTTTTGTCACAAGAATATTCTATTCTCATAATTTGTGCCGATATAGTTTTCGTAAGAATACAAAAAAAAAAGTTTGGTGCTGCTAAATTCACGTAGCAGCACCAATAACGCCACAAATTATGTCGATATTTAGGGCTGAATTTGTACCACAAGAATATCTCAATCACATAATTTGTGTTACAGTATTTATCGTTAAAAGACCTAAAAACATTGGCTGTTGCTGGTAGCACACATAACGGCACAAATGATGAAACCTATTCTAATACTTAGTGCTAAATGTGTGCCATATTAATATTCTAATCTCATAATTTATGCCACCATAGTTTCCATAAAAACATTTTAAAACGATAAGTTGCCTCACCCTCACTTTAAAGCCGACCCAAATTTCTTTAACCTGTAAACACTATGATGTTACCAGGGCCACCCTTACAGGTGTGAAAACGGTGGGGCCGCACAGGGCCCATGGATTTAGGGTGGGTACCCCGTGGTTTCTTAGGTGACTGAGGGAAAAAAATAAGTTGGAATGGGAATGTTTTGCTTTCACGCTCACATAGATTAGGCCATAGAAAATATTTTCAGAGTGTAAAAACAAATAAAAACATGTGGTTTTATCTATTGAACGAGTGAAGCGAGCTCTCACTTTTAACTTTACCTATCTGCATTTGTCTGTCTGTCTGTCTGTGGTGGATATGTCTCGCGATAACCTTTGAGCGCGTTCACCGATTTAATTCAAACTTGACACAGTTGTCATTTGCACTTTAATAAAAGATCAAGTTTGTTGATGAAGAGAATCGAACGAAAGGTTGGGGAGAAATAAGCCCTTATATGTATAAAAACACTCCTTCTGGCATTAATTATTACACTGTAATTTACCATTCAGGGAATTCCCTGATACCTCTTGTGGACTTCTCATCATCGTCGTTGAATTCGGCGCTGCCACATCCACAATTATCTCCAGGACCCTAGATTCTCGAACTTCCCTAAATTTCCCAGGGCCCCACGTTTGCTAAGGGTGGCCCTGGACGTCACAATGTTATCAAACTAGGGTCCACGAGAATTATTCGAGGAATGCACAATACTCTTAACAGTCTAACGAGTATACATAATGTTACCGGGTTAAACAACCAAACTTTAGAACGTTGTAGAGGATCGATAAACTAATTCAATATGTCCTTTGGAGATTAACTCATTAACACTTCCTTATCGAGCAAACAACATAAAGAAAAAGAAAAATTACTGTTCACCACAGAATATAGCAATCAACTCCCCATGTACTAAACTTCCATTTATAAAAACACGTATTTTTTAGTGTAAATAAAAACACGTCAACTATAGCACGTCTTATAAAGTCACCAAGCTATGTTGAGCGCAGTGTATGTAAGAACCCGGCAACTCTAGCACGTCCCATAAAGTCACCCAGCTATGTTGAGCGCAGTGTATGTAAGAACCCGGCAACTCTATCACGTCCCATAAAGTCACCCAGCTATGTTGAGCGCAGTGTATGTAAGAACCCGGCAACTCTAGCACGTCCCATAAAGTCACCCAGCTATGTTGAGCGCAGTGTATGTAAGAACCCGGCAACTCTAGCACGTCCCATAAAGTCACCCCGCTATCTTGAGCACAGTGTGTTTAGTCCTTGAATCCTCCCCTATGCAGGAATAGTCTTGCGCACTATAATCCCACTTGATCCCCAGACCCATCTCCTTTGGGGCAACCCTCTCATGACGTCATCGGCGCACTAATACCTCTCACGTCCCGCCCTCTTTTCTCAGCATGCAGGATGTGATGTCACACTGTCTCATTTAGGGATGTCTAGATTCCATCCCCCACGGAACGTACCTTGAGAATAAACATCAGGGGGATGGTACAGACCAAGTTTTGATGAACCCTACTCGTGCACTTGGGATGTTCTGCCATTTTAGAGAGCGCTGGTCAGTCATACATTCATGTCATTGGCTGGATACGTCAAGGGGGTGCATAGCTGTTTTTTTTTAGCACCAAGCCTTATTACCGGTCCAGGTTATACGCATATGTACTGTGGTACAATGTACAATTCCACAATCAGGAGGTTATTATAACACAGACTGGTCCATCACCTCTGGGATTCTCTGGTTGTAATCCTGTAGTTATAGTACTAATAGTTCCCACTACACTACAATCAGGAGGTTATTATAACACAGACTGGTCCATCACCTCTGAGATTCTCTGGTTGTAATCCTGTAGTTATAGTACTAATAGTTCACACTACACTACAATCAGGAGGTTATTATAACACAGACTGGTCCATCACCTCACAGAGTCTCTGGTTGTAATCCTGTAGTTAGAGTACTAATAGTTCACACTAAACTACAATCAGGAGGTTACAATAACACAGACTGGTCCATCACCTCTCAGAGTCTCTGGTTGTTAGTCCAGGATGGAAACATCAAGGGGTGGTAAAAAGAGTTACCTTTTACATTATTCCGAAATTAGAACATTGACTGTCACAATATTGGCCTTTTTGAATGCCTTTGAATGAGGTCTTTCTTACAAGATGTCATATTTCTAATAAACACGCCAACAATTTTCCTATAAATATAATTTAAATATTTATATTACTAACCCTCCTGTATTACAACTATTGTTCCGTTTCCACCTTCAAAAGTATGTTAATTTTGGTTTGTTTCGTAAATGTTTTACTAGACCAAATAACAGAGAGTCTAAAATGTCTTCATCATAAATGTCTGCTTTTAGATAATCTACGGGTCAGCAACTGGAAGATCACGATCAATCGGTTGATCTCGCGGTCATTTTAAGTCGATCGTGTAAGAACACTATACTATAGAAATTAAAAGTCGATATGTTGAATGTTATTAACTCACAAATATACCAAGTACTCTCAAATAATATTTTTAGGGTGACAAAAATAATCTTGATAGGTGATAATAAATTGTACCTATCTCTACTATAACATAATTAGTTTAATATATTTTAGACATGTATTATATAATATAATTATAATCTTTCTACTGGTCTTAGAATTCAGGTTTTGATTCCTGACATAGTCATAAATTTTGGTATTCAGCTCAGCGATGTCTTTATCAGTCAGAGTTCCGAAAGTCCAAAACTACCCGGCGAATACACGTAACACTCGTAATTTAAGTACACAATAGCCCTCCTTCCAAACATTGTTTGGACTGCCTTCAGAAGATCCACCATCCACCATATATATATATATACTATTTTATAGGTTAGATTATATCTATCAAATGTGATGGCAGCAGATCCGATGATTTGACATATGAATACGTCAAAGTATGTTTACTGACTTTTATAGTTCTCAGATAAGGTTCTTTCTTTGAAAATGGACTGTATTTTATCTCTTATCATCCAATGTTTTAATATAATTACATAAAATTAAGATTTGTTATCTATAAACATATTTATAATAATAAATTAATAAAGAATTTGCGTATGGAAAATGGAAAACCGTATAGTGAAGTCCACTATCAGTACTCTTGGTCGGGTCTAAAACCCCGACCTCCTTGTCACCAGCAAATCAAACCAGACAAATTTGAAACCCTAGTCCCCGTGGCCACATATGTGGTTTTACAGCAAAAATGAAAATTCGAATGAAATAAGAATTAATCAAATTTCATACCAAAATACTCAAATAATTAAAATATTATTCTCTCAAAAAAACATACAAGTAAATCCGTTAAAGATTTTTAATCCAAATATATCTCAGGATAATCAACCCCAAAGAGTAAGGGAATGTAAGGGACGTTTCTACGCAGATAAATGAAGGGTAAGGGGATGGAAAAAAAAAACACTTTGCCGAAAAAACTGTCTCCTCGGTTGATTCTTCTGTCAGCCATGAAATGGAGAAGAAGCAATTTCTTCTTGTCAGCCATGTTGTCTGTTTGGGACGATGGGGTGAGTCTGGGTGGATTGGAGGGTGAGTGGGAGGGGTAGGAGGAGGTTGAAAAATACAGACTCGGCTGCGGATGGGAGTATCGGAGGGAGCCACAAAGGGAACAAAATCAAAAGAAAGTAAGAAACGAAAAATAGTTGTAATATATATTAACTAGCCTGAGAGCGGGCGGAATTAAGGTGAGATGGAAGCAAACGCAAGCTAAAGCCCGTGTTTTTACATCTAAAAACTTGTATTGGCTGTAGGACGTTTGGCGCGTTCCAGCCCCCTATAACCCCCAAAGAGTGGCCCATTTGGACCAATCTATATTATTGACTAACTTATGTTATATAATAGTCAATGTATTAGGTTAATGCAAGAGAGTAGGGAAGGGTTGTCATTAAACAATACAATGCAGCTATTAGGATAAGCAACTGATTTAGCTTTGTTGGGCAATAGTAAGGAATCTGTTGAAGACATTTTATTAGAGGCTAGTAAGGAAATAGCCTTAGAAGTGAGCGTTGAAAATACCAAGTAGGTTATAATATGATCACACAGAGTAAACAGATTGGGGTCGATAATTATTTAGAGATTACTTCAAACAATTTTTTTTTTAGTTTAAATATTTAGGAACAATTTTAACTGGAAATAACTAAACTTATATTAGATTGGAAATTAAGGAAAATAATTGAGTCGGGAAATGCATGCTAATAATCGGTCAGTAAGTTGTAGACATCTCGCCTACTGTCGAGGAATATAAGAATATAAAATACAACATTTTACTGGTTGTTCTCTTACGGGTGTGAAACGTGGTATTTTAACTTATGTGACGAAAAATAATAAATTGAGGTGATTGAAAACAAGGTTCTTTAGGAATATGTTTGGTCAAAAAAAGGGATGAGGATGGGGTGTGTAGGAGGTTACATAATGATGAATTACATACCTTTTATCAATCACAAGACATTGTTAGTATAATCAAGTTTCGTAGATACAGTGGGCAGGGCTTGTAGCACGAATGGCAGAATCTAGAACCCTATTATTGACTGGTAAACCCAATGGGAAGACCTAGACGCAGATGGGAGAATAACAGGTTGGACCTGGGTGTAATGAGGTGGACTGAATAGAACTATCTCAAGATAGGAATAAGGTGTATTGAGGTGGACTGAATAGAACTATCTCAAGATAGGAATAAGGTGTATTGAGGTGGACTGAATAGAACTATCTCAAGATAGGAATAAGGTGTATTGAGGTGGACTGAATAGAACTATCTCAAGATAGGAATAAGGTGTATTGAGGTGGACTGAATAGAACTATCTCAAGATAGGAATAAGGTGTATTGAGGTGGACTGAATAGAACTAGATCAAGATAGGAATAAGGTGTATTGAGGTGGACTGAATAGAACTAGATCAAGATAGGAATAAGGTGTATTGAGGTGGACTGAATAGAACTAGATCAAGATAGGAATAAGGTGTATTGAGGTGGACTGAATAGAACTAGANTCAAGATAGGAATAAGTGTGTATTGAGGTGGACTGAATAGAACTAGATCAAGATAGGAATAAGGTGTATTGAGGTGGACTGAATAGAACTAGATCAAGATAGGGATAGGTGGCGTCCTTTTGTAAGTGCGGCAATGAACTTTCGAGTTCCCAATGCCATGGAGTAAGTAAGTCAATAAAGTTTTTTATTATACAAATTGTAAAAAAAGAGGACCTTAACTTCCGTTTCACTCCACCTGACCTCGACTATCGCTAGTCCTGTTGTAGCGTATATATTTATGTTGTTGTTTTTATGCAGCACGACTTACTACCCATTCTGGCTAACTGAATATTTAAATTTAAAAAAAATATGATGGAGAAATGTATAGCTAAAAGGAATTATACAATATATATATATATTGTCTCTCTCTCTCTTTCTATCTCTCTCTCTTTCTTTCTCTCTCTCTCTTTCTTTCTCTCTCTCTCTCTCTCTCTCTCTCTATATATATATATATATATACATAGATAGATAGTGGAAAAGCATTTAGGAAAACCCCACATTTATAACACCTGGCCAGGATTCGAACCCCAACCTTCATGTCACCAGTAATACGAGCTATTGCCAGAGTGATGCCTTTGAGCATGCAATCATCGACATGGGCTATCCCCGCATTTAACGACAGAAATAGGGGTTAGGAATGATAATGGTAGAATCTAAAGAAAACAACCGGAATTTGTGTGGATGGAGAGTTGAAAACCAGTTAGGAAAAAACCAAAACCCATATTTGAAGCCCAATCTCCCCGTCATTGGCTGCCCATTCTATTGCTGCAGTGACGCCTTAGAACATTCGACCACCGAAGTGGGTTGAGCTCTATAATAAAATAGTTTTTAGTATTATTCTGATATATTAATATTTTGTAAGCCACGTACAACCGTATATAATTACATTGATGAGATGTACCCTGGTTTAATAGAAAGAACAGTAGCTGGTGGTTACTAAAGTTACTAAAACAATTTTAATATACACTAGAGTCGTGATTATCCGGCCTTCGGCTATCCGGCCCTCCGTATTATCCGGTCCGGTTCTCGGTGTCAACAAGTACATTTTAAAATAAACAAACCGGTACATATCTACTTATAAAACATTTACTGAATTTATAATGAGATCCGTTTGACGATCTATTTTCACTTATTCTTGCTTTGAAGCCGATGTTCCATTTCCAAAATAAAGTAGGCCCTGCCATATAGGGTAGTAAAAGATTTTAAAAATCTCTTTCTCGTTTAATTTTTACTGTCCCCCTACAATTACTGTATTCCTATTTTACATCGCAATCAAAAAATGGGCAGATTCTATTAAAACAAAGTTAAATGTTCTGTGAAAATTAAATAAAGTAGGCAAACCTATACTGAAAATTATTTACACTCGGATTCCGTATTATCCGGCCCAGAATGCTGCTACTTTATTCCGGATGATCATGACTCTAGTGTATTCATACATCAAGCTATCATTATCAATACCTATAAAAAATACTAATCGTTTAGTCAAACGCTATTAATGTTGGCCGCAAAGAAATGTGTTAGAATTTTCTAAACTGTTCTTCCAACCAAAATCAGCGTTTACCGTCCTCACGTAGAGGCAGAATATGAAACCAGTTAGAAATATCTACCCTTAGTGCATCTATCTGGGATTTAGGTCACCTGCAAAGCCAGACTAGACTACACGAGCTTGTCGATTAGTCCACGTGTTTACTGACGTCTGTGACTAAGTAGAGGCAAATTTTCTTAGGTAGGGACTAATGTAAAATTCAAATATATATTTTCTGATAGCAAATTTTATAACAGTTTTCTTTATTAGAGTTATTTAAATGACTGTTTCTATGTCTAGTGATCAGGGTTCTTGGCTACAGATACAAAGGTCCCGGGTTAGATCCCTGGCACCTCCAGAAATTTTCTGCGAAGCAGTGGGTCTGGAATGGGGTCAACTCCACCTCATGAGGACAAATGAGGAGTTACTTGAATGTAAAAGTAGTGGATCCTATCTAAAAAACTGAGATTAACGACCGGAGGGTTTGTTGTGCTGACCACATGACATCATATATTCACAAAAGTTGGCACTGTATTCGCCAACAGATGGTGGATTCTGGGTTGGTATGGCTTGATTGAGGGCTGACACCACGGAGTTTTTTATTTATTTAAATGGTAGTTATACTATTTATCAAATGGGACTACAGATAACATTATTAGACGTATGAATGCGTGAAAGTAGATCTAGTAACTTTTCTGTCATAAAAGGTTTTTTCCATG
Source organism: Timema genevievae (assembly GCA_902155825.1). Lineage (NCBI taxonomy): Eukaryota > Metazoa > Arthropoda > Insecta > Phasmatodea > Timematidae > Timema > Timema genevievae. The sequence goes on along the minus strand of CABFWO010000831.1, from coordinate 220,276 downwards.
AACATTGGACTGTGGTTGATCTTCCCAATCCACGCCACAGTCTTCTCAACGTATCCAGGGTATACTACAAAGAGGATTGCAACAGAAAGAGATATAAAAGGTAAGGAAGAGATTGATTACCTCCCTCTTGGATGCGACATCTTGGTTTTCTTTTACTTGAGCACGCCCTAAGTTTATTTTGCTTTATTTCATTCGGTTTCTTTTGTTTGTGCGGAAAAACTTTTAGAGATGAGCTTTTATAATTAATGTCGACTTTAATTATAATAAAAAAAAGATAGTAAACTCGTTTTGACAATATTATTGATTGAGTTTGTTTTTGTTTTAACATAATGGGAAATCAATTTTAAATTAGGATTATTGCGTTCACGTAATATATTTGCTGAATTATTATAGCCGGTGAATATTTTTAAAATAAATTAAATATAGTTTTTTTTAATTGCAGCCCTGATTTTGTTTACAAGTGCACGCTTAAGTTTTAGATAGCTTTGTGTGCTTACATTTAATTCAAATCTGCATGTATGTGTGAAGTTATCATACAATAAACTTTATTTACACTTCATTAATATTTAGGTTTTGAGATAACATTTAGTTGCGTAAATATAGTACGTATCAGGTGTTTATTAAAATTCAAGGGCTTACACTAATTACTTATTATATTTTACGTAACAAATCGAACAAAACAGTAAATTAAAGAATAAAGTTTATCCCAATGCGATAAATAAGGCTTTCATTTCCCCCCATAAAACCAATTTTGAAACAATATATTTTTAACCACTAATAATTATTTAATCGTACATACATGCATTGAGAAAAAAAACTTTATTATTCAGGGCGGTGGTATTCAACCTTATTTTTTTCACGTACCTCCAGATATAATTTATCTTCAACTTTGAACCCCCAGATATAATTTCTTTCTAACTTTGTACCCCTAAAGCTGTAGTTGAATAATGCAAGTTATGTTATACATATTATTTTCTAATATACATCTAAAATAAACTAAGTAAACTACATCAAAATAATGTAAGAGATTAATAATTTTATATGAGATATTTATACATACATGTGTGTACAATCTATTTTTTAAATTTTAAGTAGGCACACAATAATATGTCTTCACGTACCCTCGCAGGTACGCGTACCCCAGGTTGAACACCACTGCTTTAGGGTAATTATTCCGAGCTTACCATTGATAAACTCAACCGAAACACATCTCAGAATTGGCGCAGTTTTAAGGAAGATGTTTTTGAATATGTCTGTAACATTTTAAAAATAGGCTGTCATTCCATTTTCTACTTCCTTGCGCCGGGTAAGTAGTAAAAGGGTAGGGTATCATCTTCAGAGACACAATGGCAGCTTATTTGACATAAAATGGCGCATCAAATTTTCTTGTAGGATTAACTTTATGACGCACGGCGTGGGTCGGTGGTGTGTATGTGAGTGGGAGAGAGAGGGAGAAAGTTAGGGACAGGACTAGTTAGGGGGGGAGGGTGTGTTGTATAAAAGACAGTTGAAGCACTCAGGACCAGAGTAGCTTATTAACCCCTCATCTCAACAAGGGTCTTGACTAAAGCCAATTTTTAACACGTGTAATGTGAATGAATGTTGGTTCATTTTTATCTTTCGTTCGCTTGATTTAGAGCCGATGTGCTGGCCGTTAAGGATCTAAACTATCTCATTTAATATGGAGTGGGAAGGAATGCGTTTTAGGATCAGTGTTTTTTTTTTTTGCAGTTTTTTTATGACAACAATACTAATTGAGCCAAAATAAAAAAATATTGTTTCAGAAGATACATTTTAGTTTAATTTTCTACACATTGTATTATCAACAGTTCTTGAATATTTATCATAATCATGACCCGGATTTTGATGTCATCTTTGTTTTGGCTCATCACAGACAATGTTCATAAATACATAACCTCTATTCATGAGCCTCTTTGCTACAGAAATGAACATTTTATAGGTATTTTTTGATGATTTCTTGTCATTTTTGGAATTTTCGGTTATATTTTATTGGTTTTTTTGTTATTTTTGAATAGTTTTTAGGCATTTTTTGAGTAATTTTAAGGCATTCATGTTGAATAAGAATATCTTTAAATACTATCTATATTTAATAAATGCATAAAGGTTTTTAACAATCATCTGTAGGAATGAGAAGATAATGTAGGCCATGAACTTTGTCTCCTCTTAGCTTGTTACATCCCTGGTGAAACATTGCAACTAAGCTGTAGAGTGTAGAGGGTTGCGTTGGGAGGGGGTAGGTTTTTTTTTTAGCGCCACGTCTTACTATCCGTTCGGGCTATACGCTTAAGTACTAATTACGCTAATGGACTAAGAATCAGGAAGGTTGAATTCAGAGAGAGTGAACCCGCATTTGCGTGGAGGGAAAGGGGAAAACCATTTATAAAAAATAATTCCCAGTTCACCCGACCGAGATTCGAACCTCGATCTCCCCGTTCTCGGCAGTCTGGCACAACACGAAACTAGTGCGTTAGCCAACTACGCCACCTAGGCGGATCGAGTAGCTGTTACTTTTGAAATACATAATTGTAAATCGATGTTATATTCAGCAATAGTTTAGTTGTTAAAGGCTTTTCGTTGCATTTGTATATTTTGGTTTACAATTTTGTAAGGTGCGTTTTTAATTTACTCGTTTGCATTTATTACGAGTTTTTGTTCATATTTTTAGGTATTTTTTTGAAAATTTGAAATTATCGTTTAAAATGATCAGGTATTTTTATAGTTAGAATACATGAAAAAAGTTTTAACTATACATACATACTTCACCAAAGAACGTAACTAATTTAATAAATGTTAATGAGAAACGGAACGTTAAAGCTTTCTCAAAGCCCGGAAGGCATCCTGACCCCAAATAAGATTTTGGAAAAATGGTGGCCATCTCAATACTGTTCAACTTGATGTTGTTTTGTCATGAGGTACCCAAGAAAGGGCACACCCCAATAACTATAAAAACAAGAATTTCAATGAAGAATTTATAACACTGGTCTGGTCTGGTTTTCACAATACGTTCCAAATTTGATTCTAATTTTTTAATTGTCTCGTGGGACGGATATAAAAATTAAATAGAGATACGAGTCTACTTTATACTGTATCAATATTTTATAGTATAGAATCATCTACATTTCTTTATAAAATATTACATATTATTGTGTATCAAATCGTTTATTTTATTATTGATAATCGATATACTGCCGTTCACAGGAATTAATTCACATAACGGATGAAAAGTAAAACCTAAACACGGGATCCTGGATATTACCCTCGTATCTAAATGTCTCGTTTGGGTGCCACCTTAACTTTCAACAAGGTGACCCGAAGCGATAATCTAGATCGAGAGAGTCGGCTGATTTGTTCTCAAGAGTTCTGATACGATATCAACACAAATGGGTTAGTTAAAAATATTTGAGGTCCAAACTGCTCAAACCTCCATCTACCCTAAAAGGTACAGTAGCAGTCTTATTGATGATTACACTATGACACTATCTTATAAGCTTTACACATTTTTAGGAATAATGAGCGACTAATGTAGGCTAGTTTGTCCAAAGCATGATTATGACATAATACTATATTTGAAAAGATATTAGATGTCATTTGGAGAAAGAGTTTCTAAGAACTGTAGCAGCATTCGTCTCAAAGTTAGTTAGTTGTGATCAGCAGACCCTTTCTTCACGGGTCAAAGGGCAGGCGTGCCAACAGCTCGGCAAACCCTTACGATCATTTGTAGTTTTGTGGGGTCAGCCCGTCCCTTTAGATGGTAAAGGAGAAAATGTCGTATTAGACTGTGTGTGATGTTATTGTCTCAAGAATATACTTCAGATGTGTGACGTCCTCCCCGATTATTAGTGTCTGGGCTCCCTCTCCTTGGCGCGTGACTGTGATTGGAGGAGAGCCACCCTTCTCTCGTTTTATAGGAACAGTGCTGCCACCAGTGGACGGGGCTCACTAAGAGGACGTGTTCTTATGACGATGACAAATATTAATCAATGTCTGTGTGGGTGAACTGGCGGTCTAGGGGTAAGGTGTCAAACTTCTGTGCTGGGGGTCGGGGTTCAATCCTCGGTCCCGGCACGGATTTATCTGATTGTCAAACCCTTCCTTCACCTCTGACAAGACGTGTATTAATCACAACTTGTGAATGTAAGGAATGCCAGGCCTCCACC
>CABFWO010000831.1:176976-208327 GCA_902155825.1 Timema genevievae | reverse complement strand
CCCCCCTTACCCTCCCGCAACATAAAGACGGTGTTGCCTGAATGCTTCATGCAGAGACTTGAAAGGGGAGGGTGGGGGGTAGTGTTATTTATATACACCGGATCCAAACGTGATCCGAATAAATCTTCAGACATATCATATTCCTGGCATCATAAACTGAGAGCTAATTAAATCATTAACAATAATATCCAGATATTTGTAAACTAAGAGGTTAACATTAAATAAATGGTAGCACACAATAATATCAGAAAATAAATTTTATAAAATCACTTATCATTAAATTGCCCCTCAATATTTTTTTTTACATCCATTAATGTTTCCAGCCGTCAATTTCTTACCAAACCATTTATTTTACACTACCAGACTTTCATAGCTTCATATATCTTATAATTTATCATAAGACTAGGACAGGCACAACATCCAGTCCCCGGCCATTAATTTATCAATTATAAATTTTTGTCCATGCCGGAAATCGAACCCGCGATCCTAAGCTCAGTAGACAGACACGCTACCTACTGAGCTAAGGTGTTGGACTAACGTTTCCTCATCAGGAAAAAAAAAATACTAGGCCTGTTTGGATAATCATACTTTTCACTCTTCAGATATAAATCTTGAGCAATATTGTTATATCCATTTTTAAGAATTTCAAATTTTCAAAAATCAAACATTTTGATTGTATTCCCTAATAAAGAAAGAAACCCATACGGACACTTAGAAATGTAAGATTCATTCTTTAAAATATAATTTGGGGGAACATAAATTGTCAAAATTAGTTTATCACAATCTTGAGGTCGAAAACGTTCATAATTATAATATTTTATATTAATTAGACAGTTAAAATAAAGTTATTTATAGCTCCAACTCTGCTTAGTTTCTATTCTATTCATAAAAAGAGCTTAATATATTATTTCCATTTACAACAGAGTACAACCTAATTCATTTTGTTATTGTTTCTGACACAGAGGTCCCGGGTTTGATCCCCGGTGCTTTCAACTTTTTCTGTGAATCAGTGGGTCTGGAACGGAGTCTATTCAGTCTCGCGAGGACAACTGTGGAGCTACTTGAATAATAATAATAAAGAGTAAAAAAGTAGCCGTTCCGGTGTAGAAAATTGAGAGTAACGGCCGGAGGGTTTGTTGTAATTACCTCAAGACAACCTCTATCCACGGAAGTTGGCACTATATTCTCCAACAGAAGGCGGCCGCTCGGTCGGTACAGCTCTATTGCGGGCTAACGCCATGGAGTGTTTTTTAACTTCTTTGTAGGAGGCATTAGAACATTTCTTACCCCAGGCTGTCACCTTTAAATTATTAATGTTCCATTCACAGTTTTACGTTCCTGACATCCACATCGGTGGGCACGTGGTCTAAACGTTAAACTTATCTAGCCTGGTTTGCTGGTGACGGGGAGATCGGGGTTCGAATTCCAGCAAGTTATACTGAGGGTGTTATATCATAAACAGTTTCCCACTCTCCCTCCTTGAAAATGCAGGTGCAATTCCTTTAAAATATACCTTCATCATCCCTACCCCATTAACGTGCTTTTTTCCCCACCGCGTCTTGCTACCCATCCGGGCTACACGGATTTTAACCACGAAAATGGAGTAGAAGTTAAGAAGGTAGAATTTATAAGAAATGTACCTACATTTGCGTGGAGGTAGAGTGGTAAACCACTTAGTTAAAAAACTCCCTTAATACACTCGGTCGGGATTCGATCCTTGACCTCCCCATCACAGAAAAAACAGACTAGATGAAATTGGCATTTCTTACGTAGGTCATTAGTGCAATTAATGCTAATATCCCGGATAAGTAATAATAATAGTAATAATAATGTTTTTATTTGATAGTAGGATGCGGTTAAAAGTTAAAACCTGCAATCTCTCAACCATTAGGAGATTCTACTAGGGCAGCGGTTACCGACCTTTTTTAGCTCGCGTACCTCTTGGCAGCCTATTTACATACATTTTACCCTTAATATTAGCGAAACGTTTGATTAGTTATTACTACAGTAGTCGTTATTTCTGATTTAATTTATTTGTTGCCAATTAAAATAAATGGGCTAGTAATGGGATTAAAAAAACAATGTAATAATAAGGTGAATAAAGAGTGCGTATATTTTTATATTTCAAAAAACAAAAGTTACAATAAAAACTAACACAATTAATTAATAATTATAAAAACTATTTTATTTATAAAATTTAAATCATTTTCTCAAGGTTAAATATAGAAGAAACCCAGAACTGCCCCTCGCCATATCGCTGAGTTAATTTCATAACTTTTGACTGATCTTTTGTCTTACACTGCTGGCATATGTAACCTTTTCCGCCATTTTTCGAATATTTTCGCGCACCCCCGAACGTCCTGTCACGTACCCCACGTTGGGAACCGCTGTACTAGGGGAAACCCAACAGTAAAAGATTCATTGTGTGTATGTGGCTCTTCCAAATATAAGTACTTTTTTTTGAAGCTGTGGGATTGTTTTGAATGTGAATTTAAAGAGTAATGGATCCGTCTGCTCTAATCCTCCGTTTCTTTCACCTCCAACATCGTTTATCTTCTTTTTCTTGCGCTCAACTATGAGAATAATCCTCCCTGTGAGGTTGGCAACAATGACTGACCCCGGTAGTTTATATGTCTACTGGAGTGATTGCATCACTTGGCCCGATTCTGGGTGGAAAACAATATTGGACAGGAATTAAATAGTAATTCATAATCAAGGCCCGGAATTTGATGACCTAAAGATGGTAAAATAAACCTTTTATAAATACATTAAAAATTCTAAAAACAATTTTTGGGTCATTATAAAGTAATGGTAAATAAGATATTGGCAACATTAGTGTAAAAAGATGTCACAGAATTTTAAAAAATCACAACTATTATAATCTTAATGTTTAAATCACCGTAAGAACCATAGAAGAGATGAAAATTTTAATCTTTATGGGATATTTAAATTTAGATTTTACGCCTCATATGGAGTTGAGGTTATTAGCACACGATTAATACAAATAGATACAAGAAGTATAGTTTGAAATAACTATGTCGTATTTTAATGGTTGATTAAAGATGAATATTTGTACAATTATTTTAAATTTGAAGTTTTATTACATCTTAATTTAACTGATAACAGGACACGTGCTTCACATTCAAAAGCTAACCTCTTCCAGGTTGTAAAGTTTGCACTTCAAGTGGGCGTGTAGGGGACGCGAGTTAAGGGCAGTGTTTTTTTATAGAAAAACTTTTTTTTGGCCAATATAAATTAACAATTGCTCCAGTAGAAACACAGAATTTAATTTTCTTCACATAGTCATATCAACAGTTCTTGAATATCTGTCCAAGGGTGTCTTGGAATTTAATAACAACTTTTTCTCTTGATTTAAAAAAGTTTGTCATCAAACGCTAATATGTTTGTGACAGATATTCAACACCTGTTGAATGCGTATAAAATTAAATTCTGTTTCTACTGGAACAATATTTGATTTATTTTACAGAAAGAAAATGTATTCTATTAAACGTTTATCTCACGTTCTTCACCCCCTCCCTCTCCTCCTCCTTAAGATTCCGTCTCACCCCACCATCATAGAAAACAGTGAAATTGAGACCGGTAAAATAATCGCATATATTTTCCGTGGAGGTTCTTTCCTTGTCCCGATGAGATGAGGTGATGATGATAGTGAGTATGAGGGGGTGTGGAACAAGTGGAAACTCTTAAGGTAGGATTCCCTCGGCGCGTCTCACGTCTGCGACTACAGACGTGAGGTGGTGAATCGCAGACGCGCGATACAGTGTTTCCCTAGATGCGTTCCATTGATCGCCAGTCGTGAGTAACTTTATGTGCAGTACAGATTGTTCCTCAGTTATCAGAGTTCTTCAATTGTGTTTTATTTATTATTACGTGTTATTTTGGAATAGTGTTATCCTGAACGACGACACGAAGTCAGAGTAATCGATTACTTCTTAGATGTTGGTCCCGGTACACTGGCGAAGATATGTCGAAAAATTGACGGGTGTTTTTCTACCTCTATAATAAAATTTTCATCCTCTTTCTATGGAGAAATCTTGGACCATTTTCAAAATCAGCTCAATCAAATACAAAACTAAATACAACTCTACTAAAACCCACGTTTGCTCGATGGTGCAATGTAAAGACGCTGAACACGCACTCTAATCGCTAGTCGCAGTCGCCTCGAAGGAAATGGCAACATAACAAACCATGGAAAACCAGTCCGGTCACTGGTAGTAGACGCGATACGTGCCGAGGGAATCGTACCTAGCCCTTCATTCACGTTTCCCACCTTAACAAGTAACTACCGTAGCATTTAAACTATTCTAGCACTTTAACAGCATTCAGCCTAGTTCTTAGTACCTTCCCTATTCTTAATATATAAATAGGAGCTTCAAAATATGGTTCGTTTCACAGTGGTCCGGCATTATTCATAGATATATTAAAGTAAACAAGTTTGTGTAAAACAACTTTATTTTAATTTAGCGGTAACAACTATATTAATTAACATAATATTTCTATCACAGCATCAATGTATTAGTGCACTTAAGGTCTAATCTTTAAAAGCGAATTATAATAAATACAACAGATCGTGTTAATAAGAACATTTCGTTTGGATACAAACAATCACAGTCAAGTCCAGTATACAGATGTATTGTTGCAAGAATCGGTTTGATATTCAAGGCGACTCTATATCCTAGGCCAGTATCACACAAACGCTTATTTATACATGTGACAGGAAATATTTTCATGAACCTTAGCACTTTAATCTTCACGTATCTACTAGTGTAATCAACTATTAAAATTTTCCGAAATAGTTTGGATTTAGAGGAATTACTGCTTCACAGAATGTGCTCAAAATGGCTCCCACCAACTTCCAGATACGTTTATAAATATAATACCGTGTTTATTTGTATCCGACGATGCATAATTATCCAGGGTTGTGTCCGAATGTTGTCAAGGATTCTTGCATTATCCTCTTGATAAATATACACTTGCCACACACTTTTGTTTTAAGACTGCATCAGATTATTCAAACAGTTAACGATCCTTGGAACTGCAGTGCTGCTATCTACCAGCTATCTTAGAAACTGCTTTTACTCCATCTACTATTTCTTATGAAATTAATTTGGTATTATTAAACTAAACTACGCCATTTTAATTAATATATTTTATTAATTAATCCTTATAACTTATTTTTACATGTTGTTACAAGGACATATATAAATATTGTAACTGTGGTAGTTTTCGTGCATTGCAAGATTGTCTGAAATGTAAATGTATGTGCTCTAGCGGATGTAAAAGGGAAATAATAAAACAGTTGCCACTAAAGTACTGTAATAGAACCATTAGGCCTAATATATTATATTAATAGCTTATATACATATACTATACATAGACTATTATATATTATGTACTATTTACAATTTTAAAACAGTGTAGTCTATGTATTAATTCTCATTTAAAAAAATATTATTAGTTGTAAATATTATGATAAATAGATCATATTTATTTAATTAAATTTATTATATTAAAATAAATAAGCTATGACCAATCATTTGATAAATTTTAAAAATAGAATGGTACATACATAGCCTACATATCTAATCCCACCATTCCCTACGGGGTGGTAAGCAATAAACTGTGCATATAGCTCAAAAAACATCCCCGTACTTAATCAATCACTAACTTTCTCCACTCTTCCCTATCCTTGCATGCCCTCTTCGTTCCAACAACATCCGTATACCGAGTCATACATGCTCTTTTATTCTTAAAACTATTAATGTTTATAATTTTCACATATTCGTCTACCTACAACATTTAGCCACGTCTTACATGGCCTACCCCTTCCTTTTGATCCACACACTCTACCTTCATATATTGACTTCTTCACTGGTATATTCGCTTGGTGAATGGTAATAGCTATAATTATTTTTATTTATTTTTTGATAGAAATGTTTTTAATTTTTATTAATATATTGAAAGTGTTTATCAAGAGGGTGAATACATATTGCTTCTGTCCTTGGAGCCAAGGACGTGGTAAGGGTGCATCAGGACCTTTGTCACTTCTGAAGGATCTAAATTTATTCCCGTCCTTGCCGATGCAGTTGACATGGCTAGGCAACGACAAGTAAGTAAGGATGCATCAGGATCTTTGTCACTTCTGAAGGATCTACATTTATTCCCGTCCTTGCCGATGCAGTTGACATGGCTAGGCGACGACAAATAAGTATATAATCGGGATACAACCCAGCTCGACATCTCCACAAAAGTTGATAATACTCTGCTTCAAATGGAAACCTGCACTTTGTACAGAAGCAGATTGGAGTATCCTTGCGCAGCTGTCGATATGAATATGCTTGTTTGGATACAAAGAAACACGGTGTTCCAAATGTGTATGTCAATAATTGGGCGTTGGCCACTTTGAGCACATTCTGTAAAGGAGTGATTTACCTTTGATAACTGACTTTCGAAAACTTGTATCAACTAAAAGGTGTAGTAGACATTTTGCAAAACTTACTTTTCATAATAATAATCAATAGCTAAAGCTTAGGCGTGTTAAATTATAAATATTTGTTTTATCTTCTATATCACAATAAGCCTATTATTATATTAACTATTGCACATTACAAAAAGTTGTGATCTATTTTGTTTGTATGCTCATACATTAAGAATTATATTAATATTTTTGTTCGTATATTATAACCATAGAATAATATAATTTAAAGCAGGGGTCGTCAACCTTTTTATGTCCAAGGGCCAAAGTTTCTGTATCTTGTTGGCTCACGGGCCGCCATATTGTACCGATAATATTCGAATTGAATAAATATTAAAATATTCGTATTAGCTCATTCTTGTACAATTATACTCACACTGGGGATTAGGATTTCACGTGAAGTATGTTCTTTGTTTTTTCCTATTTTTATATTTTTAATAACAGGAGGTAGCACGATTTGTTTTGTCGACTAGAGATGTCATTTGCTGATTCAAAGTACATTTGTATTAAAACGCATTACTTTTATTCACACAAAAAGAAAAAATAATGTATAATATAACGTAACAAAAATAGATTTATTTTATTAGTTTATTATGTAAAAAATAAATCTGTATTTGTCAATTTTTTCTCTTGAAATAATTTTATATTTTTCATGAGCCAACTGGCAGGAAAAAAAAAATGTTACTAGGGGCCGCAATTGATCCACGGTCCGCGGGTTGAAGACCCCTGATTTAAATCTATGTGTAAAGTTTGTACTATTGTTAATAACGTTTGACACATATTACTTCGCAAAACTATAATGGTTACTATAAAATACTGTGAATTAAAACACCAAATTTATGGCACAACCTTCAAAACTATGTTATTTCTCAACTCTTCAAAAATATTATATTATTTTCTCACTGTCAAACGGACCAATTAAAAGGATTAGTCATTATTTCCTTGTGTTGACTATTTACAAACTCCTTGTATATTTTATTTTAAACGTGTCCTTTCGAACTTTTTGTTTCTGTCTCAACACCAAAACGTATCACGGTTCCTGGCAGCGCGTCGTTATCCTATAACCCAAACAAACTCATTAATAACTGGGGAGATTTTGGGAAGAACCTCATTTAAATTGCATTTATTTGGATGAATATTTCTCACATACTAACTAAATTAGAAGATGTTTCACCTCCATTATTATATAAATAGGAACTTTTTTTGACAGTTATATAAGTTATTAAAACTATTTTCATGTACTCATACGTAAATTAATATCATTTCAGCTTTCACGTTTGAAATGATATTATAACTACATATAAAATAATACTAATAATAATTTAGTAGCCTGTTTCGGTGGCCGCATGGTCTAAGGCGTCACAATCACAATGTATGATAGGAAGATCGGTGTTTAAAACCTTGATCGAGTGTACTGAAGGTGATTTTTCATAAAGGGTTTTACACTCTCCCTCTATGCAAATACGGGTACATTTACTCTAGATTCAACCTTACTCATTTCAAACACATTAGCGTAATTAATACATATGCTTATAACCGGAACTAGTAGTAAGACGTGGAGCTAAAAAAAATATTAAAACTTTATTACTGTTGATTTCGAAAAAAAAAATTGTTTTCATTTTCTAGATGTTCAATTCTAGCGGCCTTCCTTAAATTACTTAAGGCTTTTATTTTTCTTGATGATTTTCGACACCCTCTACCCCCTATTTATCTTACGTAATTTTTTATGATTTGGTAAATGAAATTATTTTAATCGTGTGATTATCTTTAGACATAAGGATTGGTAACAATGCGAGTGATATGAAATTTTAGAGTACCGGTACTTTAATTGCAGTTTGTAAATTAAATATAAATGAAATTTTATAATTAATATATTTCTTTTCTTACAAAAAAAATAATTTTATCGCACCATAAACAAGATAAAAAACCTTACGACTGAAACCTCCCTCCCCTTTCGTAAAAAAGTTAGAAAATACTGAATCTTCTTTCCCCTTCCCCCAAAACCTTTGTGTAATTTAAGGGATAGCCCCCCACTAGAATCCGTCTATAGGTTTCATAGCACATTTTTATGTTAAAATAGATTAGGAAAATACAAATTTTTTTCCCCCATTACTTTGAATTTTTTTTAGCGCAGCGTCTTACTACCCGTTCAGACTATATATATGCCTTTGTACTAAATATACTAATGGGTTAGCGATTAGGAAGGTTTAATTTAGATGAAGTGCACCCGCATTTGTGTAAAGATAGATTGGAAAACCATTTATAAAAAACTAACCTCAGCGCACCCGACCGAGATCGAAATCTGACCTCCCCATCTTCGGCAGTCTATTCCACCACGAGAGCAGTGCTTTAGTCCATACGGCCACCGAAACTGGTTACTTTGGTTTTAAATGGCTGATTAGTTCCGGGCGAAAAGTTGATTGCTGAATGTTTTTGATCTTTGACCGCGTCTTAATATTTCCACATATTTGATCTAAAGTAGTAGAAAGAGTAAGGTAGAATTTAGAAGAAATGTACATTTATTAACATGGTAGGAGAGTGATAAACCTGTAAGTAAAAACACCTCAGTACATTTAGCTAATCGCATCGGTGGGCACGCGGACAAAGGTGTCAAACTCATCTCGTCTGATTGGTTGGTGACAGCAATTCGAGGATAGATTCCCGGACGAATGTGCTGAGGGTGGCTTTTACCTAAACAGTTTCACATCATCCCTCCACGAAAATGCGGATACATTTCTTCTAAATTCTACCTTACAATAATTAATGTAATTAAATGCGGCTAGGCCAAACGGGTAGTAAAATGCGGTACAAAAATACATTTTAAAAAAAATGGAGACCGCCTAGTAGGACTATATCCAGTCGGGTGACCTGGTGGTCTAGGGGTAAAGTGTCAGACTTCTGTACTAAAGGTCCGGGGTTCAATCCTCGGTACCGGCACAGATTTATCTGATTGCCAAACCCTTCCTTCACCTCTGAAAAGATGTGTATTAATCACAACTTGTGAATGTGTGGAATGCTGTAAGTGCGTATAACCCGAACGGGTAGTAAGACACGGTGCTAATAATAATAATAATAATAATAATAATAATAATAATAATAATATACCCAGTCGGTATTTGAACTCCAATCTCCCAGTCATCGGAAAGCCAAACATGATTAAACGGACTGACGCCTTTTTTTCCGCACACACACCATTGCAAGGTTCAAGTTGAACTAATATGTGAGAGAAATTAACATTTCTTCAAAGTTACCTTAGGAAAATTAGTAGTAGGTTACTTAACCAATTAGAATTTAAATTACATACTTAAGTTTGCGAATTACATTTGGCTTAATCTAGAACAAAATATACTCCCAAATGATACATTTGTCTGACTGTACGAGTGGGACTACTTTTTGGTCAGGTAGCCCTTTTTTACCCCCATTTTATGGGAACGTAATATTAATTCATAATAGTCAGATTATCAATTTTGCGATTGGTTTGCTTGTAGCTCTCCACTTTTGCCCAAATTTTTTACATCTTTTACTAATAATTAATTAATTGTAAAAAAAATAGTCTAATTTTCTTAGGAAGGGTTATCTGACAGCTAGAAACGTTATTAGATCTACTTTCAAATAATCATTCGTCAATTCATGAGAAATGCAACCGTCACTTTTGAAATATATTATCAAAACCTATAAAACAATACTATCTAATAAAATATTAAAATGCTATGCAACAAAAATAGTTTTTATTTGACAAAAGGCCCCTTCTATGGAAATTGGACTGTAGCTAACCTATAGGAACTAGATGAGTATATTTAATTTTAAGGAAATGCACCAGCGTTCGATTGAAGAGATGACGTGAAACCCCACTATGATTTATGAAGAACAGCTATAGGATATCTAATGCAGACAATTAGGACCGAAAATTGACCACCAGAATAGGTCAGGAATGATAATAGCTCACCTAGACTTGTGTCCTTGCTTTTTTTTTTTTTTTTTGTTATTAATCTGCAAAAAATATTTCTGAATGCTTATAATATTTTTTACAGCGCATTTTATTATCAGTCCGGCCTATATACAATTTAATGACACAAAAGGATTAGGATTAAGGTAGGTAATAAAATTTAGAGGAAATGTACCCACGTTTGTGTAGAGGTCACAGTGGTAAATCATCATACCTGTTTACAGCCTTTGGCTAGGTCACTTTATTAAAATGCCTCCATTTTCCTTTGTCTTTCCACATTTCTTTCTCCTTTAATCGCTTCCATTCTTCTTTCACTTGTACACTTTATCTTATCTGCTCCTCCCTTCTCTTTCTTGTCCTTCCTTGCGGTTTTCCCCCTATATATTTCATCTTCATCATGTGGTATTCTTTCCTTTTCCATCCTCATTACAAACCCATACCATCTCAGCCTTGCTTCCTCTACTACCTCATCTTACTCCCTGTACCTCCACTCTTTCCCGGATAACTTCATTCCTATGGACCTAATTTCTTTGTTTCTCTTATATTCAACTTTTGTTCTCCATGGGTAGGTCTCTTACACGCCTATAGAACCAATCCCCCTGAGCGGAAAATTATTTAGGTAAAACGAGCCTCAGTTCACCTTACCAGGATTCGAACACCGGCCCCTTCATTACAGGCAATTTTTTTTAGTGTGTATTAAGGCTTACTAAGCACGTCAAAGTTGTTGTGTGTTTTTTTTTCAGTAGGAATGTTGGTGTAGTGTTAAAAGCTCGGAACAAAAGTAATAAAAGGAACCAAAACAAAGCTCAACAAAGCAACTCCAAATTTTATTAAAACTAAAACTGAAGTTAACAACAAAAATAAACAAAATATGCAAAACATATTTCAAATGATACCTCAACAAGCAACACAAAACAATGTGATGGATTAAAAAAAATACGAATTTAAAAATAATGAAAACAATGATGAAACTATAAATACTTACTCTCAAGGATGTTGCAAATAAAGTTTAAAAAAATAAACACTTTTTCAAATGATTTTGGAACAAATTTGAAAGATCTTATTAATGATAGATAAAATGTTAAATAATAAACACTCAGTTGCAAATATATTTAAATTAATTTCAATGAATTTAGTAAAGTTTAATTACCTAATAGAATAATGTTTCTATATAATTTTACTATTTGTTGAAAAATGACATCACTAAACAGGAAAAGAACCCAGAACTCTTGCCTTTGCACCTCAATGCTAATACCGTTGAGCTAAAACACACATACCCTGCCTTGGTGGCGTAGTTGGCTAACGCGCCAGTCGTGTTAAGCCAGATCACCGAGGACGGGGAGATCGAGGTTCGAATCTCGGTCGGATGAACTGAGGATGGTTTTTCCTAAATGGTTTTCCACTCTCCCTCCACTCAAATGCAGGTTCACTTCCTCTAAATTCAACCTTCCCAATTCCTATTCCATTAGTGTAATTAGTACTTAAGCGTATAACCCGAACGGGTAGTAAGACGCGGTGCTAAAATTAATTAATTAAAACACACATACACGCACACACATACACACACGTGCACGCGCATGCACATATATATATGTATAGTGTAGTTCAGTGGTAATAGCAACGACGCTCCAAATCAAAAACTCCATGTTCAATTCTTATGTCCAGATGTAACACTTTTCAATATTTATTTCAACAATGATTTGTGAACGATCAGAATAAAAGAAACTGATCCAGTAAAAAATAAATCCAGAAATAAAAATAATAAAAACTATAGGGCTTACTTCAATATTAATATTCCAAAACGGGCTAAAAAATAATTTCACGAATAAGAAATTGAATACAATTTTCATTTGGGTTGGAAAAAGTCTTGGTATTAATTTTAAAAGAATACTTAATATGTTTAGATTTAAAGCAATAAACTAACTTTGGAATATAGTGTTGCAACCTATAATATATATATAAATATAAATGTCATCTACCCACATTCAAACTGTAATAATATTGTAACATGTTACATATTTAAGATTTTTATTTTCCAGCCCTATATTAATTCATGATCGGTATATAAATTCGAACTTGTCGAAACGAGAAATTTGCATCAAAGTGATTGGCTCGACTACGTAAGTGTATATATTATGTTGTATTTTTATTATAGCATGCGCTATCAATATCTAAATTTGTATTAGATACTATTTACAGTATATATCAATTTTTAATCCATACAATTTATATAGTGTTAATTGTATAGTTACTTGTGTATAAATAATTAATTCATAGGTATTTTAAATATACAATAAATAAAAAAACATTGTATATTGTCAAAGGCAAAAAAAAAACTTTTAGAATTCATATAAAGTATTCAAACCGCAACCTAAACTAATTAATTAATTTATATCTTCAAATTGAACCATATCAACCTTCGATTATAAACATTTATTTTAAAATGGAAGACCTGGCATCGAACCTAATACTACCATTTTTTTTACAATAAAAATGCGTAATTATAGTCGAGAGCAAAATATTTACAGAAAACATTTTTTTCCAGGCACATATATGTATTCATTAAATGTGTGAAATAGTTTGCTAGTATTTAACTGTTGGCATATTATTGCGATAATTTTTTAGAAAAAATTGTACCTAAATGATTGAAATATCTTTTAGCAAACAACAAAATATTGTATTTGTAATGGCCTTACAATCGTATCCCTTAAATCCATTCGAATGATATCCTTTGCTCGGGATTCAAACCTACAAACCCTTGTTGCGGTACAGACGAATTCACGACAATCAAGTGCACTTGAGTAATATATTTCCTAGCTCAAAGATCAAAACTAGAAGCTACTTGTGCGCATGAGCGTAACGAGACCCAGTCCGACATCGGCCCGAGTGGAAGATGTGAGTAATTGACGCGCTATTCAAGAGACGCTAATCAGCGAAGGGTGTTACAATCTCATGCTATTGGCGCACCCGTGGGACATCCGGAACTCGACGTATTTGATGCCTGTGTTGTGCCAGTAGTAGAGGGCCAGCACCACGAACAAATGCCACCATTGGTGCGAGGAGCCCACGTAGTCCACCTTACCTAAGGGACAAATAAACAAGAACATATTAAAGTACTCACGTCCATCAACAACAGATGTCACCACTCGAGCTATAAATTTGGTAAAATCTATAGTACTATCATACACCAACAGAGGTATTAAGGTTGGCAAGATCCATAGCACTATCATCCACCAACAGAGGTGATAAGGTTGTCAAGCTGCATAGCACTATCATCCACTAACAGAGGTGATAAGGTTGGCAAGCTCCATAGCACTATCACCCACCAACAGAGGTGATAAGGTTGGCAAGATCCATAGCACTATCATCCACTAACAGAAGTGATAAGGTTGTCAAGCTCCATAGCACTATTATCTAGCAACAGATGTGATAAGGTTGGCAAGCTCCATAGCACTATCATTCACCAACAGAAGTGATAAGGTTGGCAAGCTCCATAGCACTATCACCCACCAACAGAGGTGATAAGGTTGGCAAGCTCCATAGCACTATCATTCACCAACAGAAGTGATAAGGTTGTCAAGCTGCATAGCACTATCATCCACTAAGAGAGGTGATAAGGTTGTCAAGCTGCATAGCACTATCATCCACTAACAGAGGTGATCAGGTTGGCAAGCTCCATAGCACTATCATTCACCAACAGAAGTGATAAGGTTGGCAAGCTCCATAGCACTATCACCCACCAACAGAGTAGCACTATCATTCACCAACAGAGGTGATAAGGTTGGCAAGCTCCATAGCACTATCATTCACCAACAGAGGTGATAAGGTTGGCAAGATCCCATCCACCAACAGAGGTGATAAAGTTGGCAAGCTCCATAGCACTATCATCCACCAAAAGAGGTGAAACGGTTTGCAAGCTCCATAGCACTATCATCCACCAACAGAGGTTATAAGGTTGGCAAGATCCATAGCACTATCATTCACCAACAGAAGTGATAAGGTTGGCAAGATCCATAGCACTATCATCCACCAACAGAGGTGATAAGGTTGGCAAGCTCCATAGCACTATCATTCACCAACAGAGGTGATAAGCTTGACAATCTTTAAAGTATCCATAGATGTATGTTGCTAAAACTGGTTCTAGCAGGGCATCAACCCAAATAATCAGGCCTCAACATTAATCTACCAAAGAACTCATCGTACTTGTGGTAGAATCTCTTTCATTAAATGCGTCCAAATAACCAATGATAGAAATGCAAATAATTCACTTTGTACACTAAGTTATATTACAAAAAATGGTAAAAAAGTGCTCATGGCCGTCATTACAATATATCATGGGCCAGAATGTAAACACGCTAGACAAGTGTGTACATGTAAAACCAGAGGAAGGTAACTTACCAGAGAAATACCTCTCGGGGAACTTGAAGAAGTAGATGAGGAACGCCAGGCCGCTGATTCCATACATTCCCAACACTCGAGGTAACAGCAACTGAAAATATTAGGGGTGTCACATCATTTAATACATTCCTTTTTTAAATTGGGGTCAAGGGCAGAGCGTTAGAACCTAAATTAAAACGTGACATAAATCCTAAGGCCATTCGTAGGGGGGTTTGATTTTTTTTTTTTTGTTTATTGCACCACATCTTACTACCCGTCCGGCCTAGCCGTTATAAAATTAACACAGCCATTTGGCGTCATTTTCCTTTTGTTTACATACCAAAATTAATAATTAGCTAGAGATGAGGAAGTTGCAATTTCGAGAGAGTGCATCAGAAGTCACGTGGAGGGGGAGTTGGAAAAATATTCACGGAACACCAACCTAATTACACCCGGCGGAAAGTCGAATCACAACCTCCATTCCACCGGAAATCCAGTTTTATTGAGAGAGTGACACCTTAGACCTTACGACCACCGAAGTGGGTAGTTCAATAATTGGGTTAGTTTGCACTTGGTGCTGATATAATAAGTTGATCTAGAAACGTTGGGAATAAAGAGGCAGGGGAACAGACAAAGTTACCTATGCACCAGACACTCAGCTTTAAGGTAAGCGCCCATTGGGTCGGTACCGCAAGGACGGAATGGAAAGTACAACTAATTCGTAGCATTTGTTAACAAGATGCGCCCACTACGTCGGTACCACCGGCAACGGACTCTCCGACGTTCCGCCATTCGACATAAAGTCCGGGTGAGGGAATTAAAATCAAGTGCAGTCCGGAATATTTGGCTTCATCTTCAACCAAATCAAGAGACAATGTGTGGTATTCGCCAAACATAAGTCTTTCCTGTTGATGTTGTGAGCCCAGATTTGTCGTTTCCTAAATTTTCTTCTCTCCTCTCTAATTAAAATGCAACTAATAGCTACAAATTCTCCCTAGCTTTCCATATTTAAATAATATGGTGAAATATCACTCACAAAGCACACTTATAAACATGAAACAAATCCAACAGTAACAGAAATGCAAACAGTACTTCTTTGAGCACGCAAACGAGAAGCTCACCTTCTGGCTCGAGAGCAGCTGAGCAAACTGAGTCTCCATCAGTGCCGTCAGTGCGGATAGTGGGCGCACCCCCCCTAAAATGTGCGGTCCGTGCGGTACCAACCCGGTGGGCACTTACCTTTATAAGAGTATCACTGTGCTCATTTAACAGTACTTCCAAGTGAAACAACTCGCTCTCAAATTGTTCACTGTAAATGCTACGAGCTGGAGGGCGGTCTGAACACAATAGTTCAGTTACCAAGCAATCACCTCACCCCTTTCTACCAACTCCCTCCCTTACTACCTTTCAATGAACAAACCTTTTCAGACAAGTAAACTAGTCGAGGTATTTGAAGATTGTTTACAACTAGACAATTTGCTGACATTCACTTGAACAGAAAAAAGGACCATTGTATTCCAAGTTTTATTTGTAATTTGCAGTCTTAGTAGGCTCGTTTGGGGGAGGGGGGGGGTTTATGGGATGGGAGGTGGGGCCGCTACCTGAAACTAGCCTTATGAAAGCTGATGTATTGACACTTTAAGGGAATTTTTGTCTGTTCTCTAGTAAAACCATCTTTGAAGTGAACTGATTTTATAAATGCTTTTTTTGATAGTGATGTTGTCCCTTGGGTCAATATGTATAAATTCCCGTGCTGAAGGACTTTATCTCTCCCAATGAGCGCAGCCATTTTAACCTGGAGGTTGAGGGTCTGGTGTAGACCTTGCCTGTGGCCAAGGGGAGTGGACATTCCCTTGGACCGCAGCGAAAGTTGCAAGGAGACCTCACGGCTTAAATGGAACATTTTACTGGCTATTAGCTCTATGATTAATTAATTATAACAAAAATGTTAGCATTTAATTACTATGTATATCTTTTTAAACTTTTATTTCCTTGTAAATTCATCATTTTTTCCAAGATTCGGATTCAAATTTGAGATTCGGAATCCCTAGGTAAAATGAAGATTCTGATTTTTAAAATAGTGGATTAGTCCCAAATCTATGTTTTACTTTATAAGTATTATTGTTTTAAATGTATTGATACTCTGTATTAAATGTGACAGTTGTAAATCACATGACATCTGGACCTATGTTTATGAAAATTGTTTTAGGAATTTTCTAGCTGTTCGATAAAGCTATTTCTATGAAAATAGGATTTTACTAACTTTTCTAGCTGTCAAATAAAGTTCTTCCTTTGAAAATAAGATTTTGGTAACTTTTCTGTCAATCGGATTTTAGTAACTTTCTAGCTGTCTATGAAAATAGGATTTTAGTAAATTTTCTAGATGTCAAATAAAGTTCTTAATTTGAAAATAAGATTTTGGTAACTTTTCTGACTGTCAATAGGATTTTAGTAACTTTCTAGCTGTCAGATAAGGCTCTTACTATTAAAAAAATCGGACGGTATGTGTTACCTCCACGACTGGATTGGCGTATCCGCCCATGACTACAGTCCAATGGAAAGTGGGAATGACGCCATAAGCCGCCCAGACCACGAACACAATCAGCTTCACATTGGCGTCCACTTTCAGACGTGGAACTTGCAGCACCATCGCGAACATGAAGATAATGAGGACAGTCACGAGATAGAACGTCTGCCATTCCTGTGAAACACAACACTCTATCTAAAGCTGTTTTATTAAGGTTAAGATTGAATAGAAGGGAACACGAGCTAAAAGCCTGTAGTTTTTCAGTTTTTATAGCAAAACTTTGCTCAAGATAAATAATATAATGGTTTAGTAGATACGTTTTGTGATTGGTGGCGTGATTTAGGCGAAGGGTGGGAGTAGAAATGATCTAATAATAATAGGGTGGTAAGAGAGTTGTTCTATCCATGTGTAAGAGACCTGCTATGGAGAAGAGAAGTTCCCTGGAAGTGTAAGGAAGTGTTGTACAAGGTGTATTTTGCACCCATAGTCACATATAAAGTAGAAACTTGGACATTGACTGTAAGAGAGACTAGGAAAGTGGAGGCCATGGGAATGAAGTTTGTGATGAGCATGTTAGCTGTCACAAGGAGAAACAAGATTAGGAATGAAGTTATCCGGGAAAGTGTGGGGGTACATGATATGGAGGTTCCAAGCTACACCTTGTGGGTGTTCATTGTATCTTGTGACACCAGAAGGCTCTAAACTACACCTTGTGGGTGTTCATTGTACCTTGTGACACCAGAAGGCTCTAAGCTACACCTTGTGGGTGTTCATTGTACCTTGTGACACTAGAAGGCTCTAAGTTACACCTTGTGACAACAGAAGGCTCTAAGCTACACCTTGTGGGTGTTCATTGTACTTTGTGACACCAGAAGGCTCTAAACTACACATTGTGGGTGTTCATTGTACCTTGTGACACCAGAAGGCTCTAAACTACACCTTGTGGGTGTTCATTGTACCTTGTGACACCAGAAGGCTCTAAACTACACCTTGTGAGTGTTCATTATACCTTGTGACACCAGAAGGCTCTAAGCTACACCTGGTGGGTGTTCATTGTACCTTGTGACACCAGAAGGCTCTAAACTACACCTTGTGGGTGTTCATTGTACCTTGTGACACCAGAAGGCTCTAAGTTACACCTTGTGACAACAGAAGGCTCTAAGCTACACCTTGTGGGTGTTCATTGTACCTTGTGACACCAGAAGGCTCTAAACTACACATTGTGGGTGTTCATTGTACTTTGTGACACCAGAAGGCTCTAAACTACACCTTGTGGGTGTTCATTGTACCTCGTGACACTAGAAGGCTCTAAGCTACACCTTGTGAGTGTTCATTGTACCTTGTGACACCAGAAGGCTCTAAGCTACACCTGGTGGGTGTTCATTGTACCTTGTGACACCAGAAGGCGTAGTAGACGCCCGACATGTAGATGGCTAGAAGGCTCAGTGCTATCCCGAACAGGTCGAATGAGAGGAAACACATGTAGTCTTTCTCTGATCGGCAGGAGAAGGTGTGATAGAGGGAGGACAGCACCATACAGACCTGAAACAACACAACAAGTTCAATGAAGGACGGAACTGGACAGAATTATTGAACTGTTAATGGTTACCTGTATTGTTACGTCATCATATGAAGGACATACCAAAATGGGAAGTAGCTATAGGAAGATTCTGGTAGGAAGGAACATTTAGAAAATATTTATTTCTTCAAGACACTTAACATGCACTTTCTAAAATGACTGATGATATCAGCACACGACTTATAAGCTAATTTTAATATAAAACCGTCACAACATTCATCCCCCGAATGTTAATTTGTCACTTTGAAAGGGGACGATCATAATTCATCAACGAAGAATTTTTCGGTCATGCCAGGAATCGAATCCGGGACTTTTAACTCAGTATGCAGACACGATAGTGACTGAACTAAGGTGTTGGACTTAAAAATATACAAACATTATGTTTCTATTGAAAACATTGTTATTTAATAGTTATTGATTATATCTTTCAATAATGACAGTTGCAAATATCCATGACCTGACGTATGAATACGTGAAAGTAAATCTAGTATCATTTCTAGCGGAAAGGTGAGGTACTTCCTATAAAAAGTGGACTTTATTCACAAATACAATTTTAAAAAGCACGCAGATATGGACGTCAAACCCTTCTGGTTTGTTTTGGCTGGTGACTTAGAGGTAGAAGTTCGAATCCTAGGCCAGGTGTATCGTGGCTGGATTTTCATAAGTGGCTTACCACGTTTACTCCACTTAAACGCGGACACATTTTCCTTTTAATTCCTTCTCAATTTTTATCCCATTAGTGTACATACATAAAAGAATGAATGAGCTACCCATAAATTTATTTCGGGGGAACGGAAGGGAGGATTGAAAAAGGGGGGGAAGGGGTAGAGTGCAAAACCATGTACCGAGAGTATTATTTATGTACCTTTTTTTTTCTTCAAATTTGTGAATTTTTGTGGACCAACTTAATTTTTATAGCACCTGAGCTTTTGATAATAAAGTCGTGATATTAAAATTTAACCTTTATAATATATTAGACTCATATTTTTGTTTTACTTTATATATATTATTAGGTTTTATTAAAATTATTTGCGGTCTAAATGGATATTATTGTGGAGGGAGGGAAAATCACAGCAATTTATAGAACATAGAAAATCATCACTAATGCATCCATCCGGGATTCGAGTGCATACTTCCCAAACAACAGCGACCAAGCGCAACGCCTTTGTTATATACGTGTTAAATAAAATTGCATTAATAAAGTATTACTGTATAGGAATCCCACTTTCAACCACCAACATTTTATTGAATGCCACTAAAATTTGGCATTCTATAAATATGTTTTGTTTTATTTATTAAATAGAAATATTATTTAAAAAGTTATCAAAAGCTTCCAATAATACTTCCTTGTGAATTATTGTATGATTTATGTCTACATTACAAATTAAACGAGCTAACAATATAAATATTGTAATACTTTTTTATTCTGCCATTGTGACGTGAGTTTTCACTTTTCAAATCATGGGCTTCCAATGAAAATCATTCTCTATTTTAACAAATCCTTATAATTATAACCTCTATGCCCGTAGTGCATTTTGCCGCCAGTTACAATAATGTTCACTGAAGAGGAAGTATTATATTTTCTATTTGGAGTTATTTTGTTTCCATTATTGTTAGTTATTGGAAAGTAGACATTAAAACGTCCATTAGGACTAATTCAGCATTATTGACTCTTGACTGTGTGTAAATACCGATAGTATAATATAAATATATAATCGTTACATAATTATATAGTTTTTAATATTAGCGGCCAAAAATAAAATGGATCGTCTTTAGTGTTGTGATTTTACGCTATGGTTACCCAGAAAGAACATTAACGTGCTCCCCAAATAATTGTTACAAAAAAAAGTCGATCAATAATTTATTTTATTAGGCCATACAAAAGCATCTGAAATTAAGGAATCCTCCTGTTACCTAGGAGTGAAATGAACAAACACTATTTCTACCGCTGCAGTGCTGCCCTCAAGCAGTAAATGGGAAAACGTTTACAGCATGCACACTCTAGTAGCTAAACTGAGTACTAAAAGTTGGTTTCGGAGGATCAATCAATAAAACATAGACGTGTTTTCCAAGCTGTGTTTTTGTTTTGTTTTTTTCCTCAGCGTCTTACTACACGTTCGGGTTGAAAACTTTTGAACAAACGACGCGAACGTGTGAGATTAGTAGGATTGGATTTAGAAAAATTGTACCAGCGTTTGAGTGAGTTGAAAACCTCTTCATCTATATGGGTGGTAAGGAACAAAAGTAGCTATATTTATCGAAAATGATATATGTAGACCATGTGATTTGGCGAAAGAATACGTAACAGTACCTCTAGTAGATATTTGAGCAGATGGATTAGGTCATTTTTATGGTGAGACAATTATACATATGAATCGTTCTACAAAACATGTTTGAAAAACCTTTTCCTGTCATTTGGACGCACGTCCAAAATTAGTTTGAAACTGTAACTAATATATTGGCACACACCCCGAATCGGTTGTAACAAGCAGTGCTAAAATAATAATAATAATAATAATAATAATAATAATAATAATATATTTTCATTTCGTATAGTTTATTTATTTATTTAGCACCGCGTCTTTCTACCCGTTCGGGCTATATGCTTATGAACTAATTATTCGAATGAATTAGTAATTGGTAGGTTATATTTAAAGGAAATAAGCTCGCATTTGCGTGGAGGGAATGTGGAAAACCATTTAGGAAAATCACCCCTTAGTTCACCCGACCGATATTCGAACCTCGATCTCTCCGGTCTCGTCAGTCTGGCTCTACATGAAACTAGCCCGTTAGCCAACTACACCTCTGAGGTGGGTCCATTTCGTCTAATAGCAATTTAATTTAAATTAGAAAGACATCCTGTAAAGAAGATGTATAGAATAAAAAACAACTACATGATTGTAATCGTAGCGAGAAACGAAAACAAATGGAATACTCTGAAGTCTCGCGCACCTGTGATAGATTTGGTTTCATCCTTTACATATAGTATAGATCAATCCGGGTATTTTTTTCTAAACGATTTAATGATGACTTTACAATGTTGCCAGGTCCAGCCAGAAACAGCGAAGCAAAGGTTTGAGAAGGCTCTACAGTGTTGCAAAGTTAAAGTGGGGTTAAAGGGGCAAAAGTTTGGGAAAGCTCTACAATGTTGTCAAGTCTAATGTGAGGTCAAAGGGACAAAAGTTTGGGAAAGCTCTACAATGTTGTCAAGTCAATGTGAGGTCAAAGGGACAAAAGTTTGGGAATGTTCTAAAATGTTGTCAAGTCAATGTGAGGTCAAAGGGACATAAGTTTGGGAATGTTCTATAACGTTGTCAAGTCATTGTGAGGTCAAAGGGACAAAAGTTTGGGAATGTTCTATAACGTTGTCAAGTCATTGTGAGGTCAAAGGGACAAAAGTTTGGGAATGTTCTATAATGTTGTCAAGTCATTGTGAGGTCAAAGGGACAAAAGTTTGGGAATGTTCTATAATGCTGTCAAGTCAATGTGAGGTCAAAGGGACAAAAGTTTGGGAATGTTCTACAACGTTGCCAAGACAATTTAGGGCTAGCGGGGCAAAAAGTTTTATTTATCGTTTATCAAAATGTTCTCCGCTTCTCCACAATATATTGAAAGAGTATGGTTGCAACCAAGGAATCAAATTAGTTTTAGTGCCTCCACATCAACTCGTGATGTTCCATCCTAGCCCCCTCCCCCCTACCATCCCCCGGAAGAAGTGTTATTCACCTGGAAGCACACGAGCAGTAGAGCCACGATAAACTTGTCGGTGAAGGAAGCGTGGATGTTGAGCAGCACAAGGTCGTACAAGGTGAGACCCATGAACAACATCCAGCCGAAGATGTGACTCCAGATGTTCACCGTCTCGTTCGTCCACCAGAAGATGCTAAACACGTCACGGAAAAAATGTAGTACGTGATATTTAAGGTGGCGTGGGATGGAGAAGCGAGTCTAGGTCCGTATTTTTTTATAAATTCTATAGCAAAAAAAAACATGTAGATAGGCCCAATGTAAAAATAATATAAAGGAATTGGAATTTGACCATGCCATTGCTTACGTCACCCAGTACATAGCAGTTATATTTTAATACAAAGGTATAGTAGAGTAATGACGTTAATTGAACATTGTTGTGGATTTTAAAGGTTTGTTTATTATTTAAAGTTTAAAATATGAACTGATTTTTAGCAATTTAGTTTGTCTTCCATATGTATTTGTGTATGTAACACGCTGGCTTGTATACTGAGTGACGTCACAGTCATGCTCAGACAATCAAGACGCCTTTCTCCGTATGGCGGTCCCGTCTATTCTCTTTGCATCGGATAGGGCTAAAGTCTGTTCAGCGTAGGAATTGTTTTCTGAAAGGCTTTTTTCCCTATTAGAAAGCTATTTATATAGTAGGATTTTGGTAGGAAAAAAGACCTTTCAGAGAGTAATTCCTACCGTGAATGCAGTATACGTTTAGTTCGATTTTCTACAGATAGTAATCTCAACAAATCTTGAATATATTATGTCCTGAACTCAAGGGTTTCATAAGTCCTAGCCTAGGCGATACTTAAAATTTGTACCCAGTTGTTTTATGTATAGTATAAATAAAATAATAAAATAAACAGTGGCGTAATTATCGGGCTGCATAATAAAAAAATGATAGGGCGCCAAAATATTGGACTGAAAAAAAAAATTAAAATAATAAAGAAAAAAAACAGCTTCAGTGGCCACACGGTCTAAGGCGCTACTCTTGTAGTAGACTAGACTGCCGATTACGGCATCTCATCTAGTCTGGTTTAACAGTGACGGGGATGTTGGGGTTCGAATCCCAGCCGGGTGCACTGAAGGTTATTTTTTTCACTCAAATAAGGACAAAACGTCCTCAGAATTCTACCCCACCAGCGTAAGCTATTTATTTTTCCACAGCGTCTTACGACCCGTCCAGGTAGTGCGAAGTTTAATTACGCTAGTAGAGTAGGGATGAGGAAGGTAAACTTTGGAAGACCTCATTTACATTTAAGGAGAGTGTGAAAACATTTATACAAAACCACCCTCAGTAAATCTGTTCAGAGTTCTAACCCCAACCTCCCCATCACCGGCGAGGCAGACTAGATGAGCCTGACATCCAGTTTACGGGTCCACCGATGCGGGTATTATCGTGATAAAAAAAACTGTACAGCCCGGACTGGTTGTAAAACGCAGAGAAAAAAACCCTGTAATAGTTTGATGAATATACCTTAAATTCTGAAATGTGCAATATTGCCTACAACGTTGCCTTTTTCAGCCCAAACTAAATAAGTCATATTCTAAAAGATAGTTTTTTAGAAATTTATTTTAAAATATATGTAGGCTCTTTAGCTTACAAACAAGTTTTTTATTGTTGTTAATATAGTTTCAAAATTCTTCTTAATAGATAGCCATTTGGCAACATCGGGAATTGGTATTTTTTAAAGATAAATAATTATATAAAATCAAACATAAAAAAACAACGTAGCCATATGTCTACACCGGGCTTCAAAGGGTTAAAAATGAGCTAATATTAATCTTAAGACGATATTTTTTAATTATAAAACGCAAGCAGCTCACCTCTCCAGACACATCTTGGTGGTGAGGAGGCCCCTGTACCCAGACCGGATGTACGGGTTGAACTTGAGGTGGGAGGGGGCCTCATTGTAGCTGAGCAGGGGTCCCAGGGCATCCTTGTACTCTCTTAGTTCGGGTTGAGGGCTTGACTCCACCACCTTCGACCCTCCTGAGGTCTCCGAGCCCTGCAAGACAACAACATCATGTGCATTTCATTCCTCACTATGTGGAGCCCTTCATATGTTACATATGTTCCGCAGATCTTGGAGACACCTCCTAGCCCTGCAAGACAACAATATCATGTGCATTTCTTTCCTCATATGTGGAGCCCTTCATATGTTACATATGTTCCGCAGATCTTGGAGACACCTCCTAGCCCTGCAAGACAACAATATCATGTGCATTTCTTTCCTCATATGTGGAGCCCTTCATATGTTACATATGTTCCGCAGATCTTGGAGACACCTCCTAGCCCTGCAAGACAACAATATCATGTGCATTTCTTTCCTCATATGTGGAGCCCTTCATATGTTACATATGTTCCGTAGATATTGAAGACACCTCCTAGCCCTGCAAGACAGCAATATCATGTGCATTTCTTTCCTCATATGTGGAGCCCTTCATATGTTACATATGTTCCGTAGATATTGAAGACACCTCCTAGCCCTGCAAGACAGCAATACCATGTGCATTTCTTTCCTCATATGTGGAGCCCTTCATATGTTACATATGTTCCGTAGATATTGAAGACACCTCCTAGCCCTGCAAGACAGCAATACCATGTGCATTTCTTTCCTCATATGTGGAGCCCTTCATATGTTACATATGTTCCGTAGATATTGAAGACACCTCCTAGCCCTGCAAGACAGCAATACCATGTGCATTTCTTTCCTCATATGTGGAGCCCTTCATATGTTACATATGTTCCGTAGATATTGAAGACACCTCCTAGCCCTGCAAGACAGCAATACCATGTGCATTTCTTTCCTCATATGTGGAGCCCTTCATATGTTACATATGTTCCGTAGATATTGAAGACACCTCCTAGCCCTGCAAGACAGCAATACCATGTGCATTTCTTTCCTCATATGTGGAGCCCTTCATATGTTACATATGTTCCGTAGATATTGAAGACACCTCCTAGCCCTGCAAGACAGCAATACCATGTGCATTTCTTTCCTCATATGTGGAGCCCTTCATATGTTACATATGTCCCGCAGATCTCAAAGACCCCTCCAAGCCCTGCAAGACAGCAACACCATAATTCGCTCTCCATTCCTCATCGTGTTGACCCTACACCTATGCCGTGATTATCAAATATAATAGCTTTGCTATTTAATCCATCACATGTTACATACCTTCCATCCATACATCTTTAAGACACCTCCAAGCCCTGCAAGACGACAACACCAACGTGTGCACATGTGGAGGTGGCCAGTGGCGTTTAGCGAGCAAGTTTCCAAGGAAGGAAGTTGAACCCCAAGCTTGGAAATGTTTTTGAAAACCAACAGTAAACAACGAACCAACAAACCAGTAAACAATCAGTCTTGTCGTCAGTGAGGTAGAGGAAGTTACCACGTTGGTCGACTAAAGGCGGAATTAGTCGCCTTAGCCACGTGAATAAACATGAACGATTGTGAAACCAACCTTGAAAGAGCGTTAACTTGTTTTTACATGTTAAGTAACAATAACGAGAGAGAAGAACATGCTTTATATGTAGTTATATAGATAGTCTACGATAGGAATGCAGGTGAGAGCTATCAGAGCTATCTTTATTGCAACCATTAGGTGAAAGTCACGCCAACCTATTTGGAAATAATTATTATTCTCTTGATGATAATACTTCCAGCCCAATGTTTGCAATAAAGAACCTCCTTCCAACCTGCTTCGCTGGCCGCATGGTCTGAGGCGTCACTATCGTGTTGGACTAGACTACCGATGACAGGTAGATAGGGGTTCGAGTCTCGGTCGGGTGTACTGATTTTTCCCGAAAATGGTCTCCCACTCTCCCTCCACGCAAATGCAGGTACACTTCCTCTAAATTCAACCTTGATCATCCCTAACCCATTAGCGTAATTATTAGTAAGCCTATATATGCGTATAACTTGAAGAGGTGCGGTGCTAAAAAAAACTTTTTCTAGCTGTCACCTACAATCCCACCGTGGATAAGCTATACATACAAAACTTTAAAAAAATAATTTAGCACCACGTTTTACTACCCGTTCGGTTTTGCCTATTTGTTAATGTACCAATCATGTTAATGGAATTAGGAAGGCTATTTCAATACGAGGTATACTCACATTCACGTGGAGGGAGAGTGGAAAAATATTTGGGAAAAAAACACCCTCAGTACACCCGACCGAGATTCGAACCTCGAGCTCCAAGTCATCGGCAGTCTGGTCTGCTGCAAGAGTAGCGCGTTAGTCCACTAAGCCACCGAAGCGGGTTTAAGGCTTTTGATAAGTTACTTTCTATTCCTCAAAGTAAAAAAAAAAGAACCAATGGCGCTGGGAACAAAGGACATATTATATAATATAAGTAAAGGGTCTAAGTTTTCCGAACATAACAAATGGCAAATTATCAGCTTTCTAAAGGTATGATTTTATATTTGAAAGAAGGTGAAAGAAATAATGATAGGAACATATAGAGTATGTTTTTCAATTATTCAACTGAAGAAATAGGAACACAGTTTACACTTCAATCTGCTACCACAGGATGAAGAGAAACACAGTTTACACTTCACTTTATTAACACAGGATGAAGAGGAACACAGTTTACACTTCACTTTGTTAACACAGTCTACACTTCACTTTGTTAACACAGTTTACACTTCACTTTGTTAACACAGGATGAAGAGGAACACAGTTTACACTTCACTTTATTAACACAGGATAAAGAGGAACAAAGTTTACACTTAACTTTGTTAACACAGGATGAAGAGGAACACAGTTTACACTTCACTTTGTTAACACAGTTTACACTTCACTTTGTTAACACAGTTTACACTTCACTTTGTTAACACAGTTTACACTTCACTTTGTTAACACAGTTTACACTTCACTTTGTTAACACAGTTTACACTTCACTTTGTTAACACAGTTTACACTTCACTTTGTTAAAACAGGATAAAGAGGAACACAGTTTACACTTCACTTTGTTAACAGAGGATGAAGAGGAACACAGTTTACACTTCACTTTGTTAACACAGGACAAAGAGGAACACAGTTTACACTTCACTTTGTTAACACAGGACAAAGATGAACACAGTTTACACTTCACTTTGTTAACACAGGATGAAGAGGAACACAGTTTACACTTCACTTTGTTAATACAGGGCAAAGAGGAACACAGTTTAAACTTAACTTTGTTAACACAGGACAAAGAGGAACACAGTTTACACTTCACTTTGTTAACACAGGACAAAGAGGAACACAGTTTACACTTCACTTTGTTAACACAGGATGAAGAGGAACACAGTTTACACTGCTGCCACTGGACAAAGAAGTAGTTTTCCCTTTAAAAAATCTGTCTTTGGCACCCAATCTCAGGAATTAAGTTTTGTTAAGCCATTAAGTCGTGTATTCATTTATTGAAAAGATCAACACTTATTCGAGTATTATATATATATATATATATATATATATATATATNNNNTATATATATATATATATATATTAAAAAAAAAAGAGGTTTTGTTTTTTCTTTCAATCAATTTCTCATGCAAAGCATAAAGTGCTACTGTATTATCAAAATAAAATTTCTACATTAAAATAAACCTTCAATAATTTATTTTTAGATGGTCTAATAAAAAAAGGGGTGTTGATGTTTTAAATTGCAACCCAGAAATAAGTTATACGCAATAGTTCAATTAAGATGAACTAAATCAAAACCTATGGAAATAAAATAAAACTGTCGAGACTTCGATACATGCAATTAATGTTCTTTAAAAATACTGTTTTCAAACTAATTATTGTATAAGTGCAGACTACAATTAATAAGAGCGTTAAATAAAATAATTTAAACACATGTTATTATTAATATAATGATACAAAAAGTGTCCGACCCTTCCAAACCTGAAGCGTTGCACTAACGGCAGTGATCTGAATTGGGCTAGATCTTGCAAGCCAACCATAATTGTTACCAATCACTTTTTTAAATATATTTAAAATCAATCAACATTTTAGTTTCGATTTAAAAGCGCGTCTTTAGTTTGTTCCGTTTCCCTTGGAATTAAAGATTATTATTGCTGTGTTTTCGCTCCATTTGTAAGCGTGTTCTAAGCATGTGCGCAGCAAAATGACGTCTAAAACACTTCCGCTAATAATCAATGATAGCCGCAAAACATGGTTGCCAACTTTAGCACCCGAAAAGAACTAAGTCACCTTGATGAGAGAACTAGGTAGGTTACCTTGGTGAGAAAACTTGTGCTAACTTTGCAATTAAGGAAATGCTTCTATCCAATAACATTAATTTGTGTTGTGTGTTTTATTGGGTTTTTTCTCGGTTAAGTTTGTTTAGTGATTTTTTTTGTTTACATCTTCACTTTAATAAACAAACCTAAAGAAAGTTTTATGAATGAAATTGTGTTTCTTTGAAATTACGATAAAAAGGAGTGTTGCTTCTACGAATTAACAAATAGAGTAAAATACAACGCCTTCCTCTTTTTACTTTCTCACTATTTTACAGGTAGAGAAAGTATTGTGATCATCAAAAAAATCGAACTCAAGATGTTGATAAATCTCGACATTTCATGACCCCCCGAATCCGAAAAAGTGTTTTTTGAATTCCCGTCTGTCTGTACCTCCAACTAGAGCCTAAACTATTTTACCGATCAGGCTAAAACTTGGTATCTAGGGTTTTCATAGGGTTGCCCCGAGGGGTTTTTGGAATTGGATATCTAACCTTAAAATTAAGGGTAGTTTACCGAAAGGCAAAACGAGAAAAAGTCGATTTTCTCAAAATCGTCTCTAACGATTTTGATTAAATTTCATTTCTAAACATTTATAAATATTACAAACAAAATGGCTACCGTTCAATATTTCGGCAAAATGACTTTAAGGGCTCCGGTCTGATGCGTAAATTCTCATTTTTATCATATCTCCGAAACTATTTGAGATATGAAATTACTTATCATTGCTAATATGTAGATCTTTTTATAATACAAATATTTTTATATTTGTAGCATTTTTTTATAAAACCAATAACATTAAATCTATACGCATATATATATATATATTTAACTTTTCGAACACTAAAGGTAAAGTATTGCGACCGTAAAAATAATCTAACCCCAAATGATGATGGATGTCAACGTCTCATGACCCCTCGAACCCTAAAAAATGTTTTGTTTTTTTTGCAATGCCGTCTGTCTGTGTGTCTTTTTAACCCCAAAATAAAGAGCAGTTTAATAAAAAGCGAAAAGAGAAAAACAGACTTTCTCAAAATGGGCTCTAACAATTTTTATTAAAATTCGTATCTAGGCGTTGATTAAGATTATAAACCAAATGGCTACTTTCATTTCCCCCAAAAATTACTTTTAGAGTACTTTACAGAAGCGGAAATTTCTGTATCTCCGCAGCTATTTGAGATACTAAATAACTTATCACTACTAAATTGTAGTAATATTAAAAATAAA
This sequence comes from Timema genevievae, assembly GCA_902155825.1. Taxonomy (NCBI): domain Eukaryota; kingdom Metazoa; phylum Arthropoda; class Insecta; order Phasmatodea; family Timematidae; genus Timema; species Timema genevievae. Next base: position 178,202 of record CABFWO010000831.1, on the reverse strand, counting down.
AAACTTTTATATGGAATATATTTTTATAAAACCAACAGTTTCTGAAATATTGGCAAATATATCAATACAATTTTGTGAGCTTTAGTTGTAAAGATATACTACTCAATAATTCTGTAATGCCATAGAGTAATTAAGTATAAGTCTCTCAAAAAGTTTGTTATTTTTCCTTTGACCTTTTAGGAGAAATGTTTGTACAACAATGATCTATCTCCTTCATTTTAGACTCAATAGTCAATATTCACATTCACAGAAATGTTGACCTCTGCAATTTAAATAGTATTTTCTTGTAGTGTTAGCTAACTTCAGGCTACAAAATTGTGAAATATGCAAACAAGCTTGACCAAGAATTTTATAGCAAATATATAAGGTTTCAATAATAAATTTTAATTTTGTATTCATTGTATCAATGTGTAAATAATACTTAAACACCTCAGATAAAATGTAATTTTGAATAGAAACGAAATAACACCGAAAAGTGAGATTTAAAAAACGAAATTTAACTAAAAATAAAACAATTTTTACGAGGCTTTAACCATTAGTCATTACACTATTACTATGCTGTCTATTAAACTTAGTGCTGTTCTCGATGTTAAATTAATACGTTCAGTAGGTTTAAATTATTTCCGGCGTTCCTAGGTGATTCGAATGTTCTACACTTTATTTAGAGTTATATTAATTATATTGGCAGGACTGAAGTTTAAATTTGGAGCTATGAATTATGTGCATGGTAATGTCCAGGTGTGTTATATAGTCGCTGAGGGGGGTGAGGAGGTTCAATCAATTGTTTTTAAAGTCCATAATTATTGATATAATATTTTATTATTTAATGCTAAAAACAAATAAAGTGTTTTAGTAGCTGAATAATGTGATTTTGTCAGTAAATAGAAGCGGGAAATATGAATAGTTAATCGTTTATTTTGTAACACGTCAGTGGACAAGACATTGATTATCGTGTGCTGCGGTACAATAGTAGACATAGAATACACTAGTTCAGTGTTTCACATTATGTGGTACGCGTACCCCAAGTGGTACGTGAGAAATTTCAGAGGATACAATACTATTATTATTATTATTATTACCGCGTCTTACTACCCGTTCGGGTTATACGCACTTACGCTAATGTGCAATGGTAGGGTGATTGTGAGATGAAATGGAGGACCTACAGTTTAACGTGGAATCCGAACCACGGTGGAGGCCTGGCATTCCTCACATTCACAAGTTGTGAT
>CABFWO010000831.1:80238-176578 GCA_902155825.1 Timema genevievae | reverse complement strand
CCCCCCACAAATCGGGTAGTAAAAGTATTGTGATCGTGTGAATTATATTAAGGTGTACCTTGATTTTTGTAGGAAAAACCTTATTTGGTAGTTATCAAAGTTACTAAAACAATTTTAATATATCGATACATCAAGTAATGTTATCTGCAGTTGTCACTTTTGATAGATATTATCAACACCAATAAAATAACACCGATAATATAGTAAAATATTGTCAATATTGGCCGCAAATAAATGCTTTCTAAACTGTTATTTCAACCAAAATCAAATTATTGCTTTAAATACTTTTGTAACTGTCAGATATTGTCCATTTACAGTAAATTTGTTTTTTATTACGGTTTAAAATACACTTAAGGAATCGTTCCACATTCATCCGCTCTTCAAATACATTTCACCACTTTGACAAGTGATGTAAATCGACTTCATATGTCAAAAGTCACAAAACATATAATTACAAAGAGAGATAAAAACTTTTTTTTTCCCAAGTAAATGTTCATTTGTCAGAAAATTACTAAGTTACCGTGAGTTAGCTATACCCACTACAGTCCGATTTTTTTAAGAAGAGCCATATCTGAAAGCTAGAAAATATACTAGATCTAGTGTCAAGTATTCATACGTCAAGTCATGTGGTCTGACGCTGTCATTTTTGGTAGATATTATCAATACTTATAAAATTACACTAGTAAAATAGTAACATTTTATCAATTTTGGCTGCAAAAAATGGGTTTGTATTTTTTTAAAGGCCTTTCCTATGAAAATTGGACTGCATTTTATGGAAACCACACGCAAGCTGACCCGTTATACAATTCAACCCTACCAACAGTTAGTTGGCATTTAAAAAACATATTGCGAAAGTCACATCCGTCTGTTAGGTTTCCACACTGTGCGGGTAATCTTCATCGTCCTGAATTACAGATGGATTTATAGATAATATACCATAGTCTATTAACACAATTGTATTAGTTAGATCTCAATATATAAGAAGTAAAATGAAGTAACTTTCTAAAACATCAACCATCCATACAAATGTAGGTCACATGTTCTATGACCCATTCCCGTAGCTTAGCGGTAAGACAGGCTTCGAGTCCAGGTAAACCAGAGTTCGATTCCATGAGTGATATATTATTTTTAATATCTTCTCTTATGTTGCTATGGTAGATCCATTTGTACTCTCTTGATTAACGAAATAGGCTTTTTTTTATAAAACATTTTTGAGAACCCTATTAAACATTTTCTTTGTAATTAAAAAACAAGTTAATGTATTTATTGAAATATACCTAGGTTTAACTGATAACAAATTAAAATTGTATGATAGTAGTATTTTTAGAAATAAAAATATTGAAGAAAGTTCCAAACAATATTTATTCTAGAACAAAAATGTATTAATCAGACAGTACGAAAATATAGTTTCCCAACAAAAATTAAATATGAATAATTATTCAAAATTCGCTTGGTGTTTGTGTAGTTTCCTATACTATTTACAGTAAACACGTTTAATCTCCAATGCATCATATAATAATAATAATAATAATAATAATAATAATAATAATAATAATAATAATAATAATCAGTGAAAAAGCTGTCTTCTTTTTGACGTTCACGTTGGATTGAACTCAATAAGGATTCAACTTTATTTTTCACTTCAATTGGATCACATTTGAATGGTTCACTTATTTCATTCCAGGCCTCTAGTGTTTTTTAATCTACTCTTATAATCACTGTGCGATGGCTCCCAGAAAAACTATTGTTCGCGGTGTAAATCAATGAGTTGTAATTCAAGAGTATTACTTCATGCCATAGCCACACTTTATCATGATGTTCTATTTTTCAATCGCGCGCGCTCGACCCGGTACAGTATAGTTTACAGGCGCTAGGCAATATTATTGTATGTTAGTTCATTGAGTGCTAGGAAAATCTCATTTTGACATTTTTATTATTATCGATAGGCTTAGAACACTTGCTACTAACGGCCTCATTTAATTGGTAAGATCATAAACCATACATCTTCTGTACGTGTGTATGTCACTGAACTCCTAAACGGCTGGACCGATTTTGATGAAATTTTTTGTGTGTGTTTGAGTGGGTCCGTGGATGGTTTAGATTCACAAATGGACCCGGTAGGTGGCGCTGCAATCGGGTTCTAGGAAAAATTTTTTTGGGGGGGGGATTTTTTTAAAAAGATTTTTTGCATATTAGAACATGTAACCTCCAAATTTCACCCCCCCCACCACCACCACCACCCAATATTTATAATAATGAATATAATAGGTATTAATAATTGACCGTTAAAAAAAATCATAAGTTCATCAATAATTGACCGTTAAAACCTTCTGAAGACAAACACTGAATTTATAATATTTGTGTAACTCACTAATTGGAGTTCATTGTGAATTTGTAATTTTGATGATCACATAGTATTTGTTTTATTATCGAAATCAATTATGCCACCCAAACGAAAAGCCAACTTTCGGGCAGGACAATGTCTGTCGGGTCTGCTAGTGTATATATATATATATATATGTATAAAACTGATGTGTTAAAATACTTCAATATTATCAAAGTAGGCCTTTACAAATAAGAATAACCATAAGCATGGATAAAGAATGAGAAAACCACAACAATAAGTCACTTGTTAAAAACCACCCTTAGTTCACTCAGCCAAGATTCGTAGCCTCCTCGTCAACAACTATCGAGAGCTATCTGCTAATCACACGCTCGCACGCTCGCCAGTTTGGCCGAACCCTACTGCTTATACACTATCGACATCCTTCGAACGAGCATCCTTTGATGTACCACCCAGTGAGCGAACCTTCGCAGAGGCGAACAAATGTGTACGCGGCGGTTTACGACTAGCCTGCTATTAGCGGGGAGATCGGGGTTCGAATACCGGTTGGGTCTACTGAGGGTGTTTTTTTTTTTCTAAATAAGTTTCCACTTTCCTTCCACGTAAATGCGGGTAGATTTACTTCTCTTCCTTCTTTCATACTACCACTTTGGAATAATTATGCCAGCCATCCGCCGTGGTTCGGATTCCAAGTTAAACTGTAGGTCTTCCATTTCATCTCACAATCACCCTACCATTACACATTAGCGTAAGTGTGTATAACCCGAACGGGTAGTAAGACGAGATAATAATAATAATAATAATAATAATAATAATAATAATAATATAGAATAGTTATCATATAATGAGAAAAAAGAGGGGAAAATTTATTACTTTGTTCAAGCTTAGACTAATATTTTTATGCAAATTGACAAAAAGATCTTATTTTGGACACTTCAACTATTTTCTTTTAATTGTTAACTTTGATTTGATAATTTTCGAAATATATTTTTTTTCTTTATTAAAAGGAAATTCAAATTGGTTTGATAAAACTCAAAACATTGCTGTAGAAGGAATTTTTCATTTTCTGAAATTGTGGTTTATCCTTTGAATATTTTTAAAATATTAAATTTTCGAACAAATCCTCAGTGTATAAGCTTTTATTTAAAAAAAAATTGAAATCGGTTGGATAATAATCCTAGAATAACTGTCGAAAATAATTGCTTCACGTTTTAAACACATAGATAATGTTTAAGAGTTATGTGGGGTGAAAGTGGGATAAAGTTACCATACGTCCTCTTTTACCCGGACATACCCTCTTTTTTGAGAAGTTAAATATATTTCTGGGCAGGTTTTTTTTTAAATGTCCGGGTTTTTACCCATTAATACATCTGAAAAATAATTAAAATAATATAGCAATGATTAGATAATAGTGTCGTCTTTGGATATTGATAAAAGCAGCACGTAGCTGATTTCTGGAGGCTTCTCATAGTTGACGTTAGAAATGCCGTTATTTCATTTTTCCTCGCGTAGCCTGATATTCATTGTTTGTTGTTGGTGAATCTTTTGATGTAGGGAATTTCTTCGAGACGAGTGAGACAGTCTTTGTATTAATGTTTGGATACTGTTTTATTAATTTAAACACAATAGTTCAGGGGTAGTAATTAGTCTACAGTTTAATGTTCATTTAATTCACTCTTTATTCCCTAATTCCTTACGCAATACTTAAGAAATCATATTATTCCTGTACTTTTTAGGAACATTAGCGTTTTTTTGAAACATGTCCTTTTTTTCTCCAGCAAATATGGTAGCCCTGAAGTGGGGTTAGGGGGAGAGGACTTCAAACCATCCCTAAAAAGTTACACGGGGCATGGGCACCAAAGATATCTGTTCGGGGACACCCATCACCTATTGATTAATTTGTTTGGATCAAAACAGTTTTCGATTAAATTGTCTTACACATTTATTAGGGAGAGACGCCAACATTTTGGTCCTAGCCAACCCAAAAAACGAGTTCTTTCCTACGTTCTTGAGTGCTTCTAAAAGTTTGTTTCGGAAATTAAATCAGCAGCGTTATGATTTGAAAATAATAATTGGAAAAAAATCAACATACTTTTTATTGATTTACTTCCATCGTGAGACATCTTGATCTTGATTGGTTAACTCGCAAAGAAACGTCAACACGAGTTGGTTTGCTATTTATTATTATTATTATTATTATTATTGTTATTATTATTTAATTATTTTTACCCACACGACTTTCTGTTCAGGTTATACTTATATGAAATTATTACTCTAATGGGGTAGGGATGAGGAAGGAAGCATTTTAGAGGTAATCCACCCAAATATGCGTGGAAGGAGAGTGTGAGAACATTTAAAAGAAAAAAACCACCCTCAGTAGACTCGACCGGGATTCGAGCCCCTATCTACCCATGTTTGTATTCGTTTGGAAAGAAGGTGAAAGACAACAATGTGGAAAGAGCCACTTTAGTTGGTCGAGATTAAATCCGGTTTAACGTCAAGTAAGTTGACTGTTCGTCTAACCTTGTTGGTCTCACCAATAGCTTACAAATATAATACAAACTTTGCTTCAACTTATTAAATAGTTCAGTCCCTTTCCCCTTCTTCAAAATACCACAGAAAATAATATCAAATCAGTGGCACTTGACCTGTTAGGTCGGGGTTCGAATCTGATCCGGGTATACTGGAAATTCTTTTAATTTATTTTCCAACATTTAGGCGAAATTGACCCCCCCTCTTTCTGATAGTGACATGGACAAAGGCACTATTCTCGTCTTGTCTTATTTGCCGGCTGACGGGTAGATCAGGGATATAATTTCAGTATTACATTCTGAAGGGATTTTTTTCCTTAGTTGTTTTCTCACTACCCCTCTACGTAAACGTCGATACATTTCTACTAAATTCTACCTTGTTCTTCTCTGGGTACCCCATTAATTTAAATACCCTGATAGCCCGGACGGGAAGTAAGACGTGGTTGATAAAAAAACACCAAATAAAAATATTGTTACCCATTTAGGTGACCACGTGGTCTAAGGCGTATCTCTCGTAATAGACTGGGATATCGGTGTTCGAATTCCGGTTAAGTGTAGGCCTATTGCAGGTGGTTTTTTCTATGAACGGTTTTCCACTATCCTTCCACGTAAATATGGGTGTACTTCCTCTAAATTAGAGCTTCCTCATACCTAACAGTTTAGCGCAATCAGAACATACGCGTAACCCGCCTCGGTGGCGTAGTTAGCAAACGCGCTAGTCGTGTTGAGCTCGACCGCCGAGGACGGGGAGATCGAAGTTCGAATCTCGGTCGGGTGAGCTGTGGGTGGTTTTTCCTAAATGGTTTTCCACTCTCCCTACACGCAAACGCGGGTTCACTTCCTCTAAGTTCAACCCTCCCAATTCCTAATCCATTAGCGTAATTAGTACTTAAGCGTATAACCCGAACGGGTAGTAACGGGTAGTAAGACGCGGTGCTAAATATTATTATTATTATTATTATTATTATTATTATTATTATTATTATTATTATTATTACATACGCGTAGTAAAACCAGATAATAAAAGTAATAATGGTGATGCTAAGATGTGATTCTGCTGGTCTATTTTCCAGGCACCCACCTTCAGGTCGGCCAGCGTGGGCAAGTCAGCTTCCTGGACGTCTTGACGCCCCGCCGGCGCCTCCTGCTCGAGAGCCGCAGTACCGCCAACTTGTACAGAGTCCTCGCCAGGTGTACCACCAACCTTCTCCCTGCACATGTTGTACCTCTTCGTGGTATCGCCTCTAGTGTTGTGGTAAGTGTCGTTCCTTCTTTACTCCTTTCTTATGTTGGTCCTCTTCAATTATCCACAAGTCATGCGGCTTTCTTCTGGCGGTGAAGGCGAAGACTCGCCATTCTCATTCGAAAGGACTTTCACGAGCCCAGATTACACTCGGCTGACCCAGTTGTATGATTTGTTTGAAGATGAGTTCAGACACAGTTGTATGATTTGTTCGAGACTGGGTTCAGACACAGTTTGTATGATTTGTTCGAGACTAGGTTCAGACACAGTTGTATGATTTGTTCGAGACTGGGTTCAGACACAGTTGTATGATTTGTTCGAAACTGGGTTCAGACACAGTTGTATGATTTGTTCGAGACTGGGTTCAGACACAGTTGTATGTTTTGTTCGAGACTGGGTTCAGACACAGTTGTATGATTTGTTCGAGACTGGGTTCAGACACAGTTGTATGATTTGTTCAAATACTGGGTTCAGACACAGTTGTATGATTTGTTCGAGACTGGGTTCAGACACAGTTGTATGATTTGTTCGAGACTGGGTTCAGACACATTTGTATGATTTGTTCGAGACTGGGTTCAGACACATTTGTATGATTTGTTCGAGACTGGGTTCAGACACAGTTGTATGATTTGTACGAGGCTGGGTTCAGACACAGTTGTATGATTTGTTCGAGACTGCGTTCAGACACATTTGTATGATTTGCTCAAGACTGGGTTCAGACACAGTTGTATGATTTACTCGAGACTGGGTTCAGACACAGTTATATGATTTTGCTCGAGACTGGGTTCAGACACAGTTGTATGATTTGCTCGAGACTGGGTTCAGACACAGTTGTATGATTTGCTCGAGACTGGGTTCGGACACAGTTGTATGATTTGTTCGAGGCTGGGTTCAGACACATTTGTATGATTTGTTCGAGACTGGGTTCAGACAGATTTGTATGATTTGCTCGAGACTGGGTTCGGACACAGTTGTATGATTTGTTCGAGGCTGGGTTCAGACACAGTTGTATTATTTGTTCGAGGCTGGGTTCAGACAAAGATGTATGATTTGCTCGAGACTGGGTTCAGACACATTTGTATGATTTGTTCGAGACTGGGTTCAGACACAGTTGTATGATTTGTTCGAGAGTGGGTTCAGACCGCTACCTCTGGAGGTGTTAAAACCGCCTAGTGGTAGAAACGAGAATCAAACTACACCAGGTGTTAACAGACAGTTGTGCCTCAATGTCACAAGTCTTTCAGCAGGAATAATAAATACTCTTTCTCAAGATGGTATCACGTTTTACAATATTTTCATTCACTAAACCAAGTAGTTCATCAAATGAAACCACAGATATTCTATAGTACAAAAAATTAACTTATCTGGGTATATTGTGTGATTAATAAACATAATATGAAACTGTCCTGTTGAGAGACGGTTCGATAATGTGGGGTGAGTCCACCAACGTCTCTTTCGACGAGTTTTTTTTCCTCCAACAAAATAAGTCCCGCAATACAGCCGGCCTGTACAGTGTCCATTTTTAAACCATTCTGCACCAGTGGAAGCAACAACCGCGGCATTTAAACAGCTAGTGTAGAATCAATAGCGTTATGGTAGCTGTTTAACAGTTGTGTTTTGACAGTCAGGTGTAGATACAAGAGTTTCGGGGCGTAAGCTAGCGGCAAAATCACCTCGTTTTAACCGCTAGTGTAGAATCGGCCTTAGGGATGAGGAAGGTTATATTAATAGGAAGTGTACTCGCATTTGCGTTGTAAGAGAGTGGAAAACCATTATGAAAGAACCCCCCCTCAGAACACTCGACCTATATTCAAACCTATATCTCCCTGTCATCGGCAGTCTAGTCTACCGCGGGTGCAGCGCGTTAAACCTCTCCGCCATCGAAGCGGGTAGCAAGAAAGTTGAATGAGGTGATTTTTTTTACCTTTGTATTGTTTGTTATTTTTACTTTCTCGCACCCCTAGGAGAAAGAAAGTATTGTTATCATCAAAAAATCTACCTCGAGATTGTGATAGATGGCGATGTTTCATAACCCTCTGAACCCGAAAAAGTTTTTTTTTTCAATACCATCTGTGTGTTATTATTATTATTATTATTATTATTAGCACCGCGTCTTACTACCCGTTCAGGTTATACGCACTTACGCTAATGTGTAATGGTAGGTATTCCTCACATTCACAAGTTGTGATTAATACATGTCTTGTCAGAGGTGAAGGAAGGGTTTGGTAATCAGATAAATCTGTGCCGGGATCTGTGTGTTACTGGGCCTAGAGCCGAAACAATTTTAAAGAATAGGCTAAAAATTGGTATCTAGGATATCATAAGGATCCTTGGAGTTTTTTTAAACTATACATCCGGCCCTAAAATTAAGGATAGTTTACTTAAGGGTGAAAAGAGGAAAAGTACAAACTATTTTCTCCAAATATTCTCTAACCATTTTGATTAAATTTCGTATCCAGGGATTGTTTAACATTACAAACAGAATGGCAGCTCACATTTTCCTATGAAATTGACTTTAATGATACTTTACATGAGCAGAAATTTCCAATTTTATAATATCTCAGCAACTATTTGACATACGAAATAACTCATCAATGCAAAGTTGTAATACCATTAAAATTAATAGCTTCTGAGATCTTGCCAAATATATTTTTTTTAAATTGAGGTATGTTAAATGAATTGTTATGCTCTTTAGGGGAGAGAGATGTTACATTTTTTTTCCTCGACGTGTTTTTGTAACAAAGTATAATATTTAATTTATGCTCTTTGGTGAAATGTTTTTGCAAAAAATGTATATTATTTTGTTTCACATATTTTACTAGTTTAGAGTATAATAATGTCTCCATTTTTAGGTAAAAATAGTTAAAAATTCTGTGCGCTGCACCGTACTATTTATTTTTTAAGAGCTGTATATTCACTTCTGTTGGCTGTATATTTAGCTATATCTATCAGGAGCTGTTCGTTTCTCAGCCATGGTTTCATCTCAAAGTATAATCAATCATTAAAATAGGTTAAGAGTCACGACTGGGACTCGGTACTCAAACATAAAATCAGCCCCTTATTCATTTACAGACCAGACGGCACTACTGACATCCAAATGGCTGCTCGGCTATAAGTCGTGTGTGTGTGTCGCAAGGTCGTAGTCAGGGGAGGTTTAGGGGGTTCAGACCCCCCTGAAATTTTAAAAATAAAATATACATAGCTTTATTTATGGTTCAAACAATATCAAAATTAAGTTATAAGTACAAATTAGGGGGCTGTGTTACCATAAAAAGAACTTTAGAGAACTTGTAGAATTTTTTCTAGCCTTCGGCAGTTAGGGGGTTATGTTGCTATTAAAAAACACTTAAGATGGCTTCTAGAACTGTTTATCATAAATAATTTTTTCTAGCCTCTAGCAATTGGGTTATGTGCCCACCAACCCCCCCTCCCCCGAAATTATTGGCTGGATATGACTTTGTATGTGTGTGTGTGAGAGAGAGAGAGAGATCAGTGTGGCTTGCCACAGAGAAAGTGAGCTGCAGGTATATAATAAGGATAGTAATAATAAAAAGCAGAGAGATTTTGTACAAACATGTCGCCTTCCCCCTCCTCAGGTTTGTGGTGGTTTAAAACATACGCTGCTTTTTTTTATAATTAATTAATTCATTAATTAATATTTAGCACCACGTCTTACTACCCGTTCGGGTTATACGCTTAAGTACTAATTACGCTAATGGATTAGGAAATGGGAGGGTTGAAGTTAGAGGAAGTGAACCCGCATTTGCGTGGAGGGAGAGTGGAAAACCATTTAGGAAAAACCACCCCCAGTTCACCCGACCGAGATTTTTTTTTTTTTATAAAACCTCGGTCAGTTCACTGTACAATTTATACATTCGAAGACAGAAAATAAAAGTATATTTTTATAGTTATAAGTTATTGAATACCAAGAAATACTTTTTTTTTAAGTTGTAATATTATTTGAGAATTGTTTCACTAGGCAAGGGAATATTTTTTATAATTTTATTTTTTTCTAAATATAATATGGAAATTATGTTTGGTATATCTTTATTTTCAAAGTGAAAACATATTTTGAAAAAAAAAAGTGTTTTAGGCCTTTAATAAAAATGTTTAATGTTTAAAACTAAACACACTTCGCAATTGTTTGGAGTTAAAAATAATTTAAAAAGTGTTTATAAGTTAAAACATTTAAACTTACGACACAGACAAGAATGTATGTGGTCTAAGGCTATTGTTTGTAGAACTGTCCATTTTGACACATATGTTTATTTTGAACTCTGCTAGCTAACTCTGCCTTAAATTATGAGTGAAAAATAAACCAGCGTATAACCCGAATGGATAGTAAGAATAGGTGCTAAAAAAAATAATAATAAACCTCTATATACTGGACGATTCCTCAATAGCTCAGCGGACAGATCATTGACGTGTTTAGTCAAAGATTCCCTGGCTCTATCACATGCGTCCTACTGCCTGTTTAAGTCACATGCGTATTATATTCTATTAGGGTAGGGATGAGGAAAGAAGCAGTTTAAAGGTAATTTACCCGCATTTGGGTGGAAGGAGCGTGGGAAAACAATTAGGAGAAATGACCCTCAGTAGTCCCGACCGGAATTAGAACCCTGATCTCCTCGTCTTCAACAGAGCAGTCTAACGCGAGCGTGATGCCTTAGACCATTCGGCCACTGAAGTGGGTAACTATTAAATTAAATTGAAATATAATTAATATTATTATTACTATTATTTTTAAGGTACTATTTTCTATTTTCTACAAGTGTCTTCGTCTAGGTGTTCCTGTCTATGAAGTGGTCTGGTCGTAGAGACAGCAGCTTCTCTCCCATGGACCACTGACCTACATCTAGAACGGAGGAGGGCTACAGAGGAACGTGTTCCGGCTCTGACAAACAAGACGAAGTGACTCTTGAAACAATGGTCACGGGGTATTTTAGGAAGGGGGGGGAACGTTCCTGAACCATGGACTAGATCGCCGATAACAGGGAGATCATGGTTTTTTGTCGGGTGTGTTGAGTGTTCTGGGTTTAAAAAAAAAGTTTTCCAATCTACCATCACGCTAATTCGGGTACACTTATTCTAAATATAACCTTCGTAATACCTAAAACTATTAGCGTAATTAGTACATAGGCATATTGCCCAAACGGGTAGTAATACGCGGTGCTAAAAATAATAACAGAATCAGTTGGCAAGCAAAAAAAGAAAAACCACGCAAATACGAGTACGTTTATTCTAAATTCAACCTTCCTCATCCCTACTGTCATTAGTGTAAATATGCGGATAAGAAAGAGTAGTAAAAAGAAGTTTAAAAAAAATGCACACACAAACATTATGCAAAGAACCGCCAGCAGGCAAATAGTAGATAAAATAATGCACCACCTGCGGTGAAAACAGGAGCTCTTAAAACTAATTTCGTAGGACCAACCCCTTAGCTCAGTCGGTAGCGTAGCTGTCTACTGAGCTAAGGGTTTCGGTTTCGATTCCCGGCATGGTCAAAAAGTTTATCATTGGTGAAATGATGAATTAACGGCCGAGGGCCAGATGTTGTGTCCGTTGTGGATTTAAGTTAGCTTATAAGTCGTGTGCTGATATTATCTTACTTATTTAGCACCGCGTCTTACTACCCGTTCGGGTTATACGCTTAAGTACTAATTACGCTAATGGATTAGGAATTGGGAGGGNAGAGTGGAAAACCATTTAGGAAAAACCACCCCTAGTTCATCCGACCGAGATTCGAACCTCGATCTCCCCGTCCTCGGCGGTCGAGCTCAATACGACTAGCGCATTAGCCAACTACGCCACCGAGACGGGTGATATTATCAATCAGTTGAGAAAGTGCACGTTAAATAATATCAAATAAATTAATTAAATTAAATTAAACTATATTCAGCCTCCGTTTTTGTCCCTCATCACGAGGACAAGTATAATAATAATAATAATATTTCGCGTCTGGGCTAAATCATTCGTAGCCCAGTTTGAGGAAAGCTTGGCCAGTACTAATGTACCATTGTCTAAGGTACTCCCGAAGGTACTAATCGTACATCTTTCCCTTGGCGGATCTATCCATGTCCCGATGAAGTGAGGGGAGGATGATAGTGAGTATGAAGGTGTGAAACCAGCGGAAACACTTAAACCTTACTTAATCCTGATTGACCAAACTTTTGTGACCTTTGCGGTAGTTCACCTTTCGAGAAAAAATACCCAAGGTACCAGTCGGGAATCGAATTTGTGACCCCAAGGCTCGTAGCCAGGTGCACTGACCACTACACCACGGGGCTGATTACAAGATCGAGTGATTTGTTAACATCAAACGATTTCCAAAATGAGCGTGATATACCGGCCGAAGCTTGAGAAATGATTGTTTACGAAACAAGTTCTGGCGCGAAAGAAAGTGTCCTTGACCGTTACCAAACAAAGATCATAACCCTCGCTGGACAAGTTGCGCTAAGAATTGATAATAAAAAAAAGGTTAGGAAACAAGTCAAGTAATAACATTCATAGGATCCCTAGTATGGTTTGTGAGTTGTTGGTAATTATGTTCAATGTGTAAGAAGCGTCTTACGTTGGTTGGTTTGGACATGTTGAGAGGATGAGTGTGGATCGAGTGATGGAGTAAATATATGAAGGTAGAGTGTGTGTGTGTGTGTGTGTGTGTGGATCAAAAGGAAGGGGTAAGCCATGTAGGACGAAGTTAAATGTTGTAAGCGAATGTGTGAAAAAGAGAAACATTAATTGTTTTAAGAATAAAATAGCATGTATGACTCGGTGTATGGATTTTGTTGAAGTGAAGGGAGTATGCAAGGATAGGGAAGTTTAGAGAAAGTTAGTGAGAATGGATTAAGTACGAAGTTTTTTTTGGAGGTATAATAACAGTTTCTTGTCTACTTCGTGATTAGGTGTGTGTTGAGGAAGAAGTGGAATGAAATGTACAGTTTATCATAGTACAGTAGAACGACGACCATCCGAATTAATTATTTGACAAAGGTGATTGTATTCATAAATTAAAAAATGACACCTGGACAGAGGAATCGCACCCGGGACCCTTCGCTTAGCTAGCCATGCTCTACCACTAAGCTATCCAGGAGTCGTCCCGTGCTCAGGGTCATTTTTCACTCATATTTTAAGGCAGAGTCTTTGATGGACGTGTGGGAATCATCGGCTAACAATGAGCTATATTGATACCAGAAACACCGACGATCGGGAGTTTACTGAATGCTGAGCTTGAACGAGTATGTATATGAAAGCGACTGACATGGAAGAAAGAAAAAGCTTGAACAATTAATTGTACAGAACTATAAAAGCTTAGAAGATCAAAACTTAGATGATCGGAAATTCGGATGATTGGATCATGGAGAAAAAAAGTTCTTATTCACGGGAAAAGTACCATTATAATAAAAACTAAAAAAAAACTTTTAAAAACAGATGACGCCATATGGAAAATGAATAGGCAAAATGTAATAAATTGTATAGTGATAGATAGGACTGGACAGGTACAGTGACCACGAAGGCTGACTCGGAGAATGGAAGGGAGCTTTCGTCTTAACTGCGTTAATTCGTTTAATAGTCAATTCGGATAGTCGGCGTTTTACACTAATTTGGTGAACGAAGAAAGGTTAGTTATACAATTTTTGAGTTATCTTCGTTCTACGCGGCTTATTACCCGTCTGGGCTATCCGTATATTTTTCACAGATAAATTAAGAATGAGAAAGGTATGATTTATAGTAAATGAACCCACATTCGAATGTAGGGAGAGTTATAAACCACTTAGGAGAAAAACACCCTTAGGCCAGACGGGATTTAAACCCCAAACTCCCTGCCACCAGCAAACCAGATTAGACTAGCTTCACGCCTCTTACCACTGATGCGGGTGGGTTGTTGTGTTAGCACTAAGATTATGTTAGGATAGGCCTGTAATGGGATTATGTTAGGATAGGCCGGTAATAGGATGATGTTAGGATAGGCCTGCAATGGGATTATGTTATGACAGACCGATGATGAGATAATGTATGGATAGGCCGGTAATGGAATGATGTTAGGATAGGCAAGTAATATGATTATGTTAGGATAGGCCAGTAATAGGATTATGTTGGGATATCACGGTAATAGGATGATGTTAGGATAGGCCAGTAATGGGATTATGTTAGGGTGGACCAGTAATAAGATTATGTTAGGATAGACCAGTAATGGGATTATGTTAGGATAGGCCGGTAATAGGATGATGTTAGGATAGGCCGGTAATAGGATGATGTTAGGATAGGCCGATGATGAGGTAATGTATGGCAAGGCCGGTATAGAATAGGATTGCTCGATCCCAGTGGCAAGTGGTGGGGGTTATTTCGAGAACCAAGCAACGAGCTGTAAAGTACTCGTGGCTGCAATCGGGTAATTTGAGCCATGCAGATCAGGTAGGAGGTACTGTACAATGTACACACATGACGGCACCATGCTATATGTTACGTGTGTGGCGGTCAAGGCTACTTCACATACACACGTCTAATGGATGATAACATTTTGTCATACTGGTCGGCGGGAGAGGGGGGGATAGAGAAAGTTACCTACATCTTCCTTTCTGTAACCTACTGCGATGCTGTGTAGTCGCAAAGCGGTTCCTATTTCAAGTACGGGCGGATGGATACATCGCATCCGCTTCGCACGACAAGTTCTCATGCGTGTTACAGCCTGTATATTTGTGGAGGAAAGACATGCCATTATCTACACGAAACATGGTTTCTTCTTAGTTTTATTTGAGTTGAAGGATTTAACGTTTACTTAATAAAAACATGATTATTTTACGACTTACAAACAAATTATTTGGGGGAGCACACTTCACACATGGCCCATAGTCTTAGCGTCTTGCTCGTAACCCTTTGCGCCTAATACCATAAGTAATTAGCATCCCATCTTACCGTCAATCACCCAATATTAATACTTAACACCAAAAACTTAGCACTTAAGGTGGAAGTGTAGAGGGAAGAGAGAAGAGGTATGTGTTTTTTCAGTTTTTATTTGAAAACAATTTTTTCGTCAAAAGAAATAAAGTATCTCTCCAGTAGAAAGAAACTTAGAGTATAATTTTCTTCAGACGGTGATATCAACAGTTGTTGAATATCTGTCAAGGATGTCCTGGAATTTAATGACAACTTTTTTTATTAATTTAAAGAGTGTATCATCTAATACTAATGCTCATAACAGATATTCAAGAACTGTTGATATCACCATGCGAAGAAAATTAAACTTTATGTTTCTACTGATGCATTTTTTTAAAATTTTAACTAAAAAAAAATTTTGCTATAAGAAACTGCAAAAACACTGACCTTTTCTCGCGTCTCCTACACGCCCACCATAAAACACAACCTTACAGGTATATCTTTAGTAACGAGAACCCAATTTTAGAAACTAGCAGCAAATTTAAAAAAGCCACCCACAAAAAAAAAAAGTATCCAAACCTTATCAACTATCACTCAGTCATTAATATCAGAATTATAATATTTGGACAGTGGGATGAAGCCGTTAGCAAGTGATCAATTATACATTCTCTGACTTATCTAGAATCTCTTTGATCTAAAGTTACTCTTCATAGTAATTTGGTCATGGTAACTTATTTGTTTCATACCTGTAAATATGACGTAAAATAAATGTTAGCTATTTGTATTTTGTTTAAAAAAAATATATTAAAATATCAAATAAAATTGAGTCACAGACAAAATACTTTCCCCTAGATCACCATTAAAAATCTAAAGTAGGTATCATAAAAAACGCTAAGCACTGGACATTTTATGCATGCGATTCTCAGACCTTAATAGACTCGGTCGAAATTCGATCCTCGACCATTCACCACAAATCCAGTATTTTTTTAAGCACCGTTAGGACTATACACATATGTTCTAATTACGCTAATGTGCTAGGGATGAGCAAGGTTGACTTTAGAGAAAATGTACCCTCATTTGCGTGGAGGATTAGTGGAAAATTATTTTGGAAAAATCTTTAGTACACCCGACTGGGGTCGAGCCCCAATCTTCCTGTATTTGGCAATCTAGTCAATTGAAAGAGGAACGCCTTATACTACTTGACCACCAGTGCATTTAGATCAAGTCGTTAATAACCTTAATTTTGAAAGAACAAAATTCAAAAAAATGCTTTAATCTAAGTTCTGATTTAGTGATATCCACGCAGCTGGACAAATATCGATAAATAGTCCTGTTTCCATTAGAAGATAATTTTAAAAAATATAACCTTTTTGCGGTCCACATTGATAGAATTTTACTATATTTTTAGTGTTTTTTAGAGGTATTGATAATGTCAATAAAAAATTACAGCTGCAGATAATATAACTTGACGTATGAATAAAAAAAATTAGATCTGGAAACTCTTCTAACATCCCATCTCTGCAAAAATATAAACTCTAATAATAGTAACAACAAGTACCAAATAATTGGAGGGATAGTTTTTCAATTAGTTTGTATTTATCAATCTAAGTTTTTCATAACTTTGCTAAACACGAGGACATGTGTAACAAACGACATTCCTTGCCCTGCCCTGAAATAAAAACACCAATCCGTTCTATCCACACTATTTTACGTCACATGCGTGGCGGAAAAGCTTTCTCTGTTTTTTTTTACACCAGTTACTACCCGTCCGGCCTATTCACATGTTTACACAACTGTGAATAGAGATTTTAAAAAAATTAGAGAAAATGTACTCGACTACCTCTTTGGTTTAGTGGTCAAAGTTCCTGGCTGTAGATCCATAGGTCCCGAGTTCGTTCCCTGGCGCTTACAGATTTTTCTGTAAATCAGTGGGTCAAATGAGGAGCTACTTGAAAGAAAACTTAGCAGCTCTGGTATAGAAAATTGAGATTAACGGCCAGAAACAGGTTTGATATGCTGACAACTTGACACCCTCAATAGGTATATTTTAGCACTATCTTCGCCAACATGCAGCAACCACTCGGTCGGTATAGCTCGCTTGCGGGCTGATGCCATGGAGATAGAAAAAATGCACTCGCATTGGTGTGAAGGAAGAGTGAAAACAAACCGTTTGGAAAAAAACTGTAAGTAGGCCTACATACGACGGGGATTCGCAACCCCGACCAACCTATCCCTGGCAAATCCAGCGTTTTATTCGTTGAGTTTTAATGATATAACATTGAAACACAAATCATAAATTCTCACAAATAATTCTAAAAATAATCTTTTATTCTCGAATTTTTTTCTCTTGAAATGGTTTTTTCTGTGAACGCATTTTTTTTATTGAATACGCATGCGCCATTTAGTTTATTTAGGAAAATGACATGCGAAGAATCTTCCTGACAGGATGTAGATTAAAAAAGGTTAGTGGAAGGATATTTATTATATCTAGCTATAATATGAAACAAGAAATGGATAGTTTTGAAATGAAAGTAAATGCTGAGTGAGTGTGTATACTCGTCAGTGGAAGAGGGGTAGTGTTATCAGCAGGTAAACCAAAGGCCTCGCAGGCTTAGTTACTAATTTTCTTCCCTCTTTGTCCAACACCTTATCTGAGTCGGTAGCTTGTCTATTTACCGAACTAAGGGTCCCGGGTTCGATTCCTGGCATGGCCGAAAAATTTATCATTAGCGAAATGTGTGTCTACCCTTTCACAGTGATGAATTAACGACTGGGGGCTGGATGTTGTGTGTGTTCTAGTCTTAAGTTAAATAATTATAAGTCGTGTGCTGATATAATAATAATTGGTAGGTTCAGAAAGTGTACGTTAAATATCTCAAATAAATTAAAGCTTCCCTCATTATATTTCGTACAGTGATGTATACGTGTGATAGTGCTAGAATGCTTAGCTGCGTCAAGCTAACATGCAACCCGCTTCGCAGAATAGCTTCGAAATCACCTGGTAGTCACCGTCGTTAAGGTCATTTGACAATAAAAATGTTATTGACAATTTTAACAAAAGTATAACTAGAAGCTATAAATAATGATTCAATGATTTCGAATCATTACAGTTTACGAGTTATAAAGGTTCAAACTTGTTACTTAATACTTTTTTTTGTTACATTTGTTAAGGTAAAGTAATTAATGTATGGGCTGAATTCTAGTGTAAATATACATCAATATGAGTTGTATAGAATGAAATATTCTGTGTTGGAGGTCCGGGGTTCAATCCTCGGTCCCGGCACAGATTTATCTGATTGCCAAAACTTTCCTTCACCTCTGACAAGACGTGTATTAATCACAACTTGTGAATGTGTGGAGTGCCAGGCCTCCACCGTGGTTCGGATTCCACGTTAAACTGTAGGTACTCCATTTCATCTCACAACCACCCTACACATGAGCGTAAGTGCGTATAACCCGAACGGGTGGTAAGACGCGGTGCTAATAATGATAATAATAATAATAATAATAATAATAATAATAATAATAATATTGTGCTCGTTAAGTTGTGCGCATACGTATATATCGTGCAACCTTATCCACACACGTTCGTTAACATTACGTTCGCCATCTTTAAAAAAACAAAACATGGCTGACTGAAAGGAATAGAAACTTGTTGACGTCGCCTTGAAAATAACGGGATGTCCCATCAATACCAGACTCACTCCAAACTGTTCTTATAAAGGAGACGAAACTGTTCTAAATAGCCGACGCGAACAAAACTAATGTAAGCCTAGATAACCTGGAGCCTGAGAGGTTGTTTGTTACCTTGGCGTCCAAGAGTCTTTCTGTGCACTCGCAAGAGTCCGTCTCCTCCTCTCGACACTCGACATTCTGGTTGGAGTCGAGTTGCCCCGTCTTCTCGTCCACAGATAGCTTCACTTTCATTTTGGATGGACCTGTAAAGAAAATAAAACACACTTTCTGAGTTCATTCAATTGGCCTTTGGCTCATCGCTGTGGACGATACATAAAATACAAACTTTTGATGACATTTTACTATTTTAATTAGTCTTCTTTTTATAGGTATTGATAACATTTATCTAAATCAGCGATTTTCAGCCCTTTTCAACTCACGGCACACTTAAAAAAAAGAGTTAAAATTGTCAAGACACACCATCAGTTTCTTAAGGAGAGGTTTAATAATTTTAAATAACGAGTAATTTGTTTTAACACCTCGTCTCAGTACCAGTTCGGGTTATACATCCATTAGGAAGGTTATATTTAGAGTAAGTTTACCGTGTAGGAAAAGCGGAAAACCATTTTGGAAAAACCACCCTCAGTACACCTGACTGA
Source organism: Timema genevievae (assembly GCA_902155825.1). NCBI lineage: Eukaryota > Metazoa > Arthropoda > Insecta > Phasmatodea > Timematidae > Timema > Timema genevievae. Next base: position 157,249 of record CABFWO010000831.1, on the reverse strand, counting down.
GATTCGAACCTCGATCTCCCCGTCATCGGGAGTCTAGTCCACTGCGAGAGTAGCGCGCTAGACTATGCGGCCACCGAAGCGGATAAATAACGAGTACTAAGATTGTGTTCAAAAGTTAAGTAGATAAAATTATGTATGATTAAAAAAAAATATCATGGATTTAAAAATATTTATTTTGATGGCTCAAATTTTCATCTTCCTCCAAATACCCGCGGCACACCTACTGACCCTTCACGGCACACCAATGTGCTGTGGAACACCGGTAGAAAAACGTTGCTCTTACAAAGGTACGACTGTATATCGCGTGTCTTTGACTCTCCGAACGACCCTGGGTCCAAATTAGTTCGGCTAATCGACGCTACTTTCATAACGAACGCCGCTAAAGTCCTTAAAATTCACCCTTCGCATACGTTAAGCTATCTTATAGCTTGTGCACTTAAGTAATATTGAGTACAAACGTGTCAGGTAAGTTCGTCACATAAAACATGTGTTACCTTAATCTGAACGAAAACAATACATGACGTTCTAGCAGTATGAGAACACGTGACTTCCTGAGAAAGTTTTCCCCAGGCACCGTTACTGCTAATGACCTGAGACCATCATATATTTTATATACCTTGATTTTATTATGAATGGACATTTGGAGCACCTTTTTATTTAAGGTATTCAACGTGGATTTTTCTGACCCGACTGATTATATCAGCACACGAGAATTTCTATGTGCGAGAGTGAAAGGGCTTACAAATTTTTCCAGGAAAGGTATTTTCACACACCTTTCCAGGGTTCTTTTACATGCCACAATCGATGGCTTTACTTCCCCTCCAAAGGAAGTTGTGCTACGGATTTTTATCGCTCAAGATCACCGTAAGTGGTCGAAAAAAACGCCTTTTCGATGGAAATTAATAAGAAAATCGAGCTATAACTGTCTGATATCTAGCTACCTTCTAACCGCGATTTCACTATAACAACACAACTCAAGTGTGACGCGATCGTCTTTTGTCGACTTTCGCTTGTTTAAAGACACCTTTTTATTCCCCCTCCCCCCTCCCCAAGGAGGTTTTTTAATTTGCCTGTTTCTACCGAGTCATTATCGGCTTGGATGAAACGAGAGGTTGGTTGGTTGGTTGGTTGGTTGGTTTGAAAGAGAGAGCCGTGTCTGTCTGTCAAATTAATCTTGAACGGTATTCCTTCACCTCCGACTGTCTCTAGTTGGAATCCGAGTTTGATACGTCAAGTTGGACAACCAGTGGTTCACACTACACTACAGTAACAAAGTGATACTTGCTTCACTGGCCGAACGGTCTATTATTATTATTATTATTATTATTATTATTATTATTATTATTCACCGTGTCATACTACCCGTTCAGGTTATACGTTTAAGTACTAGTTACGCTAATGGGTTAAGAATCAGGAAGGTTAAATGTAGAGGAAGTGAACCCACATTTGCGTGGAGGGATAGTGGAAAACCATTTAGGAAAAACCAATCCCAGTTCACCCGATCGAGATTCGAGCCTCGAGCTTCCCGTCCTCAGTAGTCTAGCACAACACGAAACTAGCACGTTAGCTAGCTACTTACTGCACCGAGGCGGATCACGTTCGTGTTAAACTGGCCTGCTGAAGACGAGGAGGTGGGGGTTCGAACCCCAGTTGGGTCTACTTAGGGTGGTTTTTCCTACATAGTTTCCCACTCTCCCTCCATGCAAATGAGGACAGATTACCTCTAAAATGGTTCCTTCTTCATCCCTACCCCATTAGAGGAATAATCATATACGTGTATAACCTGAACAGGTCATGGTATTAAAAAAAAAACTAAATAAAAACGTGATAACATCACATGCCCGTTTTTGTTTAATGTTTTGTACGTGAACCACGCCTAACTTTAACCAATTTTCATAGGAAGACCATTCAATATCTGACAGCAAGAAAATTTACTAGATCTACTTTCACGTATTCATACGTCAAGTCATGTGATTCGCAGCTGTCCCTTTTGATAGATATTATCAATAGCTATAAAATAGCACTAACTTAGTAAAATGTCGTCAATTTTGGCCCAAAAATATTATTTGTATTCATAAAAAGGCTCTTTCTGTAAAATTTAAAGTGAATATTCTCATGTAGAGTGGTAACTTTTTATGATTGTTCAAATGGGGGACCTAGAGTGGGAGAGCTTTTCACAGATACAAACTCTGCTTATCCTGACAGCCCTCCACGACACGTCACTGTGAGTAAAGCTTTAATTTTCTCAATACAGGGCTATTTATTCTCGCGCTCTCGTGGTCAAATTGTCTAAGTCTCTCGCAATAGACCGAACTGCCAATGACGGTGAAATCGGGTTTCAAATCCCGGTTAAGTTTACTGTGGGTGATTTTTCTTGAATGATTTTTCCACTCTTCTTCTGCGTAAATGCGGCAACACTTCATATTAATTGAACCTATCTTATCCTCGACACATTAACGTAACAAGTACATATGCGTCTTGCAGGTACTGAGACGTGGGGCTAAAAAAAATGTATTATATGCCCCCCCTTCCTCCCTTGATAAATTTCTATGTGCGCCACTGCCACCAGGAAGTCTAGTGTTAGTTTCTTACATTAGCTCGATTGTGGTCGAATCCCCAGGACAGATCTCCGAGTGAACGCTCGTGAGTAGCGGGATTACGTGATGAACGCTAATCAGGAGCTGTGACTACCGCAGAGGTTGTCCGTCCCGTTAGACGTCTGGGCCTGGATTCACTAACGGGAGCAAATAGTTGTGCCGGCGCATGTTTGAAAGATGTGCTCAAATTCTTATTCACTAAAAGAAGCAAGCGCAAATTGAAAGCAAAGTTGCGCCATTTATTTGCCACCACTCAAGAATAGGCGCAACTATTAAAATCATGATTGTCACTTCAATCAATTTAAATGGCGGCATATTATCGTTATGGCTTAAAATAAATAGTTAACTGTACTTCAATTAGTAATAGAGAAATTAAAATAACATACGTTTGTCAAGCACAACATTTTTTCAATTTAGATAGTGGTAACAAAGCAATTACTTACCTTTTATTGTTGAAATCTTACATTCAAACAACGTAATGGCATTTATTGCATTATTACAAAACAAAACGTCAATAAAAAAACCACGAACTGTGTAATCTTTGTCTAGATCCAAAGAGGTTTGTATTCCTCCAAATCCAAAGAAATCGCGTTACTAAATATGGTGGTTAGTATAGATTTAAAATAAGTTTTAAAGTTTCTATAAGTGTTTTCTTAATGGAACTTAAGCTTTAAACTAATAATATTAATAAATACTAAATAATTAAGCAATTACTTACCTTTTATTGTTGAAATCTTACATTCAAACAACGTAATGGCATTTATTGCATTATTACAAAACAAAACGTCAATAAAAAAACCACGAACTGTGTAATCTTTGTCTAGATCCAAAGAGGTTTGTATTCCTCCAAATCCAAAGAAATCGCGTTACTAAATATGGTGGTTAGTATAGATTTAAAATAAGTTTTAAAGTTTCTATAAGTGTTTTCTTAATGGAACTTAAGCTTTAAACTAATAATATTAATAAATACTAAATAATATACTAATATTGGTTTTGTAAAGCACCCACAAAGAGGCAGCTTCTAATTTTATTGCTAGTTTACAATCAAAACATTTAGAAATCCTTGTAATTGCTGTCATTTTCATTAGAGATTTAAAATAAAGTATCCTTTTGAAAGTAAATTCTTCAAAAGGATTAGTCGAAAAGAGCACAATTGATGACGTTTATGGTGACGTCACCATAATCTTGCCACCAGTTTGCGCCTTGTTTAGTGAATACGGAAATGGCCGAAGAGCACCCAACCACCCGCTTCAGTGGCATAGTGGTCTAAAGCGTCACTATCGTGTTAGACTGGACTGCTGATGACGTGGAGGTCGTGGCTCAAATCCCAGTACGGTCTACTGAGGGTGGTTTTTACCTAAAAGGTTTCCCAACCTCCTTCCATGTAATTGCTGATAGATTATCTTTAAAATGCTTCCTTACTCATCCTTACCCCATTAGAGTGATGCGTATAACCAGAACAGGTAGTAGGACACAGCGATGAAAAATACCCACCCAACCGGGAATTGAGCTCTGACCTTTGACCTATATTAGATGAGTTAATCTACGTGGTTCTTAATCTCTTAATTTACTTAATTCCATTCACCTTTTCCTCTTATCTTAGTTCTCTTTTTGGGTGAAAGTATAACTGTTTCTTCCTCGTTATTTTCCTTAAAATCATTCACATATTGATATTTATTCTTTTGGTTGCTCTTTTCGGGCCTAGATGTCCCCGATAAAGAGAATGTTTGTGAAGTTCCTTAATAGTCCCCTTCCTCGTTCTGTTACCTTAACTCAGGGATAGACAGACCGCGGGACATTGTGTTCAATCCGGCGGGATGAATAATTAATTTAAATGTGTTGCGTTGCGAAGCAGGCATTTACTAAACACACCAAAACTCTATTTTTGTATAAAACCATGACATAATAAACATTTCCAAACTTGGTAACGCATGCTCAAAAGTATATGGCAAAGTTTACATCCTCATATTCATGCGGACCAGTGTTTTCAATCATGACATTTAGGAAAAAAGATCTTAGAAACAGATTTCTTTCTTGAGAATCAACCCCTCATAGTTTCACTCACCTCACACCTCATCCAGACCCGGATTTAGGCATGTTCCAAGTGTGTTATTCACAGGGGCCCTCCTGGCAAATAAATCACTTTGACTTGTCATATTTATTTTGTGATAATATTATAGTTCAATATTTTTATGTTTTTTCTTCGTAAAATGTATCCCAAACTAATCTAGAAATTCCCTAATCGAAGGGCGCCGGTAGCCCGGTATTACGTGGAATCCGACAGTCCGTGCTTATAAATTAACGCAACCTTTGCTTTTGACAAACCAGAAATAATACATATCTGCAAACGGTACAGTTGACTTTTAACAAAAAAAAATAAACATTGATTTTCTATTGGCAATAATTTCTGAGGTAAAATAAATAAAATTATTAATATTGAAGAATTAACTAAATGCGACGTGAGAAAAACGAAAAAAAAAAGTTTTAAATAATAAATTTTTTTACTATACTAATAAGCCTACTATTACTATTTTATCTGCAGACGGCGTATTGCGTAAAATGCAATTACACTGAAATAGTCTATATAATGTCCAGTATTATTATATTATTATGGTATTAACTATTAATTTACACTCGTATAATCCACTCAGAATATAATAGACCTATAGTGTAATAGTTCCTATATTATTAATAGTTAATATGTTAATAACAAAACAATCACATAATCATTCTTTGGGGAACTAACTTCTAAGGGCCCCAAGTTCTATTTGGCACCGGGCATCCAAAAGTGTTAATCCGGGCCTGACCAAATTATATAAATCTTCTGAACGAATTAAAAATATACTAAGCCACTAAGGTGTTTATGGTGGTTTTGCATTCTTATTGTGTCAGTCTATTATGTGTGTTTATCATGTTTTAAAATTAATTTTGAAGAAAAATTCATGAATAATGAATCATATTCTCAATGTACCAAGATCTAAATAAATGTTTACAAATCTTACAAAAATTGAAAATGGTACCCAGATAGAGTCTAAAAAACAGCACACATATTCAGTTATACACTATTTTTTTAGGAATTGACGGGATATAAAAAGTTCGTTTTGGATTAAAAACGCGAGATAGATGTTTAAATGTCACAATATTTCATTTATGACAGAGAGTAATAAAGACTTGAACTTCTAAATACAAGTTCTAGGCGCCGCTGTCGATCTAGTTAATACAGGTTTAGTCACGGCATCCATTATGGCATTAATTTAACACTTCAACTTTACTATCTCTATGGAGTTGACCAGCAACCGTTACGATAAAAACAGGTTAGGGCTCTATTTCATAATAAATCCAAGCTTATGTTACTAAACATCGTAGGAGCTGTAAAATAAACATATTATGAAATATATTATAAAATATACAGTGTACATATGCTATATTATATTGACAAAAACTTCAATGGTGTCATCCCGCAATCAAGGCATTCTGTTAGAGCTGCCGCCGTCTGTTGGCGAAGCTAGTGCCAACTTCTGCTTATATAAGGTGTCATGTGGTCAACACAAAGAACCCCTCCTGCCGTTAATCTTAGTTTTCTAGAGCAGGGCCACTCATTTTGTCCTCACGGGTCTGAGTTGACCCCGTTCCAGACCCGCTGATTCAAAGAAAAATTCGCAAGCGTCGGGGATCGAACCCGGAACCTCTGACCACTAGATTACAGCGGCGATCATTATATTGACAAAGAGCATAATCTAATTTCTTATTGTATCAGACTAGCAGTCGGACAAGTTTGACAAACATATCGACTTTTGTTTGTCATGTTATCTCATAATAATAATATGAATTGTATTTATCATTAATGGAATAAGTAAATTATCAATAACGTTCAATTTATTGAATAAAATCATTTATCTATTGTTGTTATTGTCAAAATGAGGTAAAATATTTTATCTTTCATATTATATTGGCTATGGTGCCGGTTCCTACCTAACCTTATATTTATAATTATTACAATGTTCTTAACTAATTTTGAAACTAATTCCAATTTTACATTACATGTAAATGTTCTTAACTAATTTTGAAGATAATTCCAATTTTATATTACATGTAAAATTTGAATTAGCTTCAAAAGTAGTTAAGATCATTGTAATATTTTGTAAATATAAGGTTAGGAACCGGCAACATCGCTCATATAATATGAAAGATAAAATATTTTACCTCATTTTGGTACTAACAACAATAGATAAATGAGTTTATTGATTAAATTGATCCGTATTGATAATTTATTATTCCATGAATGATAAATACAGTTAATATTATTACTAAATAACTATAAAATAATGATAATGATAAATATTATTATATTATTACTAAATAATAATATAACAAAATTATATATTATATAATATTATTATATTATTACTAAATAATAATAATAAAATTATGTTTAGAGCTATACATTTTATAAACATAATTAAATGTGTTATTATATGTGAATGTAGAGATAAAACTAAAGCACATGTGTGGTATATCTATACTTATCTTTGAACACACTTGCTTGTGTACTTCATGCGGGTTAAACTTGAATAACTGTATTGGTCAAGTTCAACGATCAATCTTGAAATGATAAAAACTAAAAATGTGACAACTCTTGAACTTGCGTCGCTATATATAGCTTTAATCGCAGTGATAATGTTTTGATATATCGTACAAATAATCGAGATTTATAGGAGCTGTGACGTCACATTGGCACGTTACTATCGTCATCCTCTGTGATACCGCCCGTGGGGACGGTTGCGCACGCATATTACTTTTAAATTATTTTGAGCATATATATTTTTAAGTATGTACACCAGAGTTGCGATTATCCGGCGGCATTCCGAGATGGAAGCGTAAAAGCCGGATAATACGAAAAGCTAGTGTAAATAATTTTCAATAATGGGTATGCCTAATTTTTTTTAAATTTCCACAGAACATTTAAGTTTAACTTTGTTTAGATAGAATCTGCTCATTTTTTAATTAAAATGTAGAGTAAGAATAAATAATTAAATAATTGTATGGCGACAGTAAAAATTAAATGAGAAATATGTTTTTAAAAATCTTTACTAAACAGTACTTTATTTTGGAAATGGAGCATCGGCTTCAAAGCAAGAACAAGTGAAAATAGAGCGTCAAATTGATTACATTATCAATTCAATAAATGTTTTATGGTATATATATATATATATATATACACCGGTTTGTTTATTTTATGAAACAATTTTAACACCGATAACTGGACCGGATAATCGTGACACTGGTGTACTTTGTTTTTAGAGCGCGTTGATCACACATTATTAATTATTTATTCTGTCATTAATCCTATGAGCCTTGGCTCGAATTGGGATGGTACAATATACTTGATTGTAGAGGTAATTTGTATTTTACAATAATATTACAGTACATATTACACTTAGGAGAATATCAATGCAAACAATTCGAGATTATACAAAATATATAGTCCTACGTAACAATTAACTAAATTAATTAAAGTAATAAAATTAAGTCTAACGATGTTTTGTCTGCGTTTCAAGTCAAAATATAATCTTGAAATAAACTTAAAGAATCAATTAAATAAGATAATTATGTTCAATGTTGTTAGAGAGATCACTCAAAATGTAATGTGAAAAAACAAATAGGAAAATAGCAGAAAGTAAGTTAATAAATATTGTTTTAAAATTATGTTCATAAAATTGGAAGCCAACTTTAACTTATTTCTAAACCAGCTTAAAGGAAATTGTAAATCAACTTCCTTACAAAAGTTATATTTCCTGTCTCTTTTTTAGTCTGGTCTCTCCAACAATGTTTAAAATATTTATGAATCTATTATTAAACTTTTTCTTCGTGTTTATTTTTAATTCTTAATGAAAACTAGAGGAAACAATGTTGAGAAAGACTCGCTTTGAGATATTTACATCCAACGTAGTTTTCACAAAGAATTAAATAATAATATTTCTATTTTTGACTGAAAGTTAATCTGCTTTCTAGAATAAAATTTCATAGCTCTTTAACGAAAACAGTTGGTATGCTTTGATTTTCTTACGAATGGAACTTTGTAGCACCTTTTAGAAAATACAAACATATTGTTTTACGACCAACGTTGATAATATTTTACCATAATATTAGGGTTATTCTTTAAGTATTGATAATACCTATCAAAATTGACAACTGTAGATCATGTGACTTGACGTATGAATACGTGAAAGTAGATCTAGTACCTTTATAGCCATCAGATACATCAATTCATAAGTATATTGGTGTATACCTTATACAAGTTTTGCTATTGTTGTACAAACAATATTAACGTTAAATTGAAATTTTACAGCTCTCTTAAAAAACTTAACTTTGTATTTCAACGAGACATAAAAGTCTAATATAATCCCGAAGTGACTAGTTCGAGTCCACACTGTGCTTAAATTAATTAGATATTAAGCGTTTGAATTTGTTTCACCCAAATCGGGCGGCGCGTGGTCTAAATTTAATGATTATTTTAAGCCGTTAAGACGGTGGCCTGATTCCGAACGGTCCAAATTGCGGACACGCCGTGTTGCTATGCCATCCCGCCCATAATTTGATAATATGGGCAGATCACAGGGGGAGGGGGGCTAGCATTCGTACGTTCTTTCAGCCTCATCAGTCTCTTAACTAAATGATACACACGAGTATTTCTAAGTTAAGTTAGGCTAAGTTAGGTTATGTCAGGTTAGTTTGGGTTTAGCTAGGGTAAGCTTTGGTCAGGAGGATATCCCCGGTGGCTTAGATTCGAACCCCTTTCTCTCCATCTTTCAGCAGTCAAGTCTAACACAAGAGTGACGCCTTAGACTAGAGGTATTCAACCCGCAGCAACAATTTTTGCAGCCCACTGGCTCATATATAATATAATATTATTTCAAGAAAAAAAATGACAAATATAGACACATATTTTATATAATTAACTAATAAAATAAATATGCGTTTTATTTACGTATTTTACGTTATTTTATAAACAATTATTGCTGTTCACGTAAATAAAAGTATTACTTTTTATACAAATATACTTTGAAACGGCAAATGACAACTATGGTAGGATAAGACAAACCTTGCTTCTGAAATGGGTGTCAGTCGATATCATATTTCCCGCACTTCTGCACAAACGGTGCGTGATTAAGAGTCATTGCAAACAATCACCCTAAGTGACACCAAAAGTGCTCCTGAAAGATAGTTTGCTTATCATGTATTTTTCTGTGTTTAGTACTTATCTTTAAAAAGTTTCCAAATTACTAGGTTTCAAGCGAGTTTTCTATGATTTTTAACATTTCGTTGTTGTTGTTTTTTGTTGGGAAACAATTTCTATATTATTAAAAAAAGTGTCCTAAAACCTTTTTGGAAACATTCGCTAGTATTTTTTAAATAAATATTATTACGGATCCATATTTTTTTTAGGTTTTAGTAATTTATTAGTAAAACCTCAATAAATACATTAAAGTTATTTTTATAACAAGTATTTATGTCCATTCTCGGGCTTCTTTGATAATTTTTTTGTTTTTTATCAGTAATTCTTACTAGCTCAGCCCTTTTTACTGTTCTAACCGTAGCGCAAACATTAGATTTGCAGAGTTCGATTTTTATCACAAAAGAAGAGCCAAACTCAGAAAATTATTTTTAAGGAACCTCCTCATTAATATGGTTAGTTTTATGTCCTACACAGTTTTACTGTATTAAGTTTTACTTAAAAAGTGACAATTTATTGTTTTTAATTACGGTTCTTCACTGTATCCTTTTTTAACCCCATATTTACTTTTTTTTAAAAATAATTATTTAGTAATGATTGTTTTCTTAAATACCTAATTATTTCTAACCAGCTTCGGTAGCCGCGTAATCTAACGCGATACTCGAGTTAGACTAGACTCTCTATGACAGGGAAATAAAGGTTCGAATCTTAGTCAGGTGTACTGAGTGTGGTTTTTTCCCAAAATTGTTTTCCACTCTTCACTCACGCAAATGAGGGTACACTTCCTCTAAACATAACCTTCCTTATCGCTAAAACAATTAGCTTAGTTAGTATATAAGCGTATAACCCTAACGGATAGTAAGATGGGGTGCTAAAATATACATAGGCCTATATATATATATACACACACACACACACACACACACACACATCCCGGTTAATCGAGTGTGCGGCTCTTAAGTAAACTAGATATAATTATTTATTTATTTTATTGTCTAGCACCGTACCTTACTACCTGTTAGGGTAGTAAGTAAACTAGATAAATTTATTCAATAGCTCTATTCCAAAGGACTGTAATAATTATTACATATAAATACACGTATGGATTTAATTTAAGTTGGCATGTGATTTTCTTTTCCCTCATCTTAGTTAATAAATTCAGAGGCCATAAAAATGTTAACAAGAGGTATCTGTTGGAATGTTGTATTTGTTTGGTGTATTTGGTAACAACGTCTTTCAATGACATCCAGTTTTTAGATGCGAGGTTATTTCCGGGTCTCCTTCCTTAGACTGTCGCCAGAGTTATCTTTGTGCAACCCACATCTGTGTGTTCCTATTACACGAAAATTTGAATTGCAAAAGATTAATTAATAATATTTAAAAAAAATCCATACAATTTTGTTTTTCTTTTCTCGGTAGACCCAAGTAAAATAAAATAGGAAAACTGTACAAACATTAAGTCAACAAATTTGAAAAATTATTCATAAAAAAATAATGAGGTTTATAATGTTAAAAAATAATCAAAAAACTATTATTACTATTTTTTTGTCACAGCGTTTTACTACCTGTTCTAGTTATACGCATACATTATAATTACTCTAATAGGTTAAGGACGAGGAAGGAAGTGTTTTAGAGGTAGAGGTAATCTCCCCTAATTTTCTTGGAAGGAGGGTAGGAAACCATTTGGTAAAAACACACTCAGTAGACCCGACCGGGATTCGAACCCCGATATCCCCGTCATCAGCAGACCAGTCTAAGACGAAAATGACGCCTTGAAGCAGGTTACTTACTAATTATCCGCCTCGGTGGCATAGTTGGCTAACGAGCCAGTCGTGTTGAGCTCGACCGCCGAGGACGGGGAGATCGAGTTTCGAATCTCGGTCGGGTGAGCTGGGGTGATTTTTCCTTAATGGTTTTCCACTCTTCCTCCACGTCAAATGCGGGTTCACTTCCTCTAAATTCAACCTTCACAATTCCTAATCCATTAGAGTAATTAGTACTTAAGCGTATAACCCGAACGAGTAGTAAGACGCGGTGCTAAATATTATATATTATTATAAATTTTGTTTCGGTTTAGAGAAGCTTTTTTTTTAAGTGGTCCTAGAAGTGAAAGCTTGGGAATTGGTCCCTCGATGACTAAATTCAGTCCGAATAATCCGTAAGGTTATTAAAAATAAAGATATTGCGTATTATTTATTCTCCATACGAGGTCAGTCTGAAAGTAAGAGCTCGTTCAACTTGACTCATGTTGAATGCAAGTAGGTTAAAACATCCGCGCAGGCGCAATAAGGGGCAGCCCCGGACGGTCCTGACGACAGGTTTGTTTTTACTCGCGGTTTGTTGACGGTTCAAAAAACCCCTTTCTCGCAGTTTTCCTCTTAAGGCGCGTTCACACGCCGTGCGCCGGACACCTCGCAGATACACGTGAAAGAGTGCTTTCCGATTTTTATCCGGATCATAAAATCGATGACCGCAAGTATTATTATTATTATTATTATTATTATTATTATTATAACTCACATTTGGATAGTAATGAGGACAGGCAAAAGAAAAAATGTGCATCTGTTTACTAAGCTAAGAATCCGGGGTACAACTCCCGGTATTGCCTAAAGTGCTGATATAGTCAATCAGTTCATGAAATTTCCGTTAAATGCCTCAAATATGTTTTTAAAAACGCGTTTGTAAGTCAATATTTTCAATAATTCTAGCCAATTTATTTAGATAATTTTAGACAAACATTATATTAGTCAGAAAAAAGTTCAATTTTGAAATAGACTATTATTATTATTATATATTTCGAAATTTTTTCCTTTATTAATGAACATATTCTTATTTATTTTGTGATTAGATGTCCACATATGCCAGTAAATGTAACGCCTTAATGTCACTAGCAGTTGGATATAGAGCATTTTTACTTGTTCGGTGCATCAAAATAAATATTATTCTTCATGGCACCATGAAACAATTTGTTAATTTATAAAGTCAATTAAACGAGAAATGCTTCTTTTAGTAGCTTTCAAAACCTACGAAGGTTTATAACTTAGGCTATTATAATTCAGCCTTGTAACAACTCGATGGTTATACTAACCAGTGGGACGCGTTTCATTGATAAGGTCACCAAGGGGTCACACCACATTTCGAATACAATCTATAACTATAGTAGAATTCTGGTAGAAAGGCTCTTTTAGAAAATTCAAACCTAATTTTTCCCCCTCAACATTGATAACATTTTACTATATTATTAGTAGGCTATTATTTTAGGGTTATTAATAATAACCGTGAAGAGTGTCAACTGTACATTACATGACCGTACGTAGAGATACAAAGGAAAATGATTTAAGTACCTTTTTCTTTACATCCATTACTGTTTCCAGCCTATGGCCCGGATCAGATTTTTATTTAAGTAATTTATTTTCCTAATACCAGCTGTCTAGGCCTGTCGTAGCTTCGTATGACTTATAATCTAACTTAAGACTAGGACAGACACAACATCCAGTCCCTGGCCTTTAATTTATCACTATGAAAGGGTAAACCCACATTTCACCAATGAAAAATGTTTCGGCCATGCTGGGAATCTAACTCGTGACTCTTAGCTCAGTAGCCAGGCATGCTATCGACTGAGATAAGATTGTTTAAGTACCTAACTTTTGTAAAAAGTGCCTTGTTATCTAACTTGGACAATTCACATCAATTAAACCAACAAAGAGACTTGGCGAGCACGTACTTGCATTTTTTTTTTCTGACTTGACGCGAAGACTTAATACTAACAATTCAGCAAAATACTATCTTTTCTTTCACACTTTTTTTGGTCGCACTGTCTTGGGTGTCAGACCTTGGCTCTTTATAGTCTACTATAATACCTGCCTTGGTTAGTCACTGTTGACGAGAAGGTTGGGCCTGTGAAAGGAATCTTATCAGGGGGTACTAAATTTTATTCATGCCCCCTTTTATTTTCCATTAACTTTGTCTAAAAAAAATAATTAAGCCTATCTGAAAAAACAAAAGAAATATGACAAAAAAAGATATAATTTATATCTAAATTATTATTATCACCGCGTCTTACTACCCGTTCGGGTTATACCCACTTACGCTAATGTGTAATGGTAGGGTGATTGTGAGATGAAATGGAGGACCTACAGTTTAACGTGGGATCCGAACCACGGTGGAGGTCCGGCATTCCTCACATTCACAAGTTGTGATTAATACACGTCTTGTCAGAGGTAAAGGAAGGGTTTGGCAATCAGATAAATCTGTGCCGGGACCGAGGATTGAACCCCGGACCCTCAGCACAGAAGTCTGACACCTTACCCCTAGACCACCAAGTCACCGACTGGCTTGTTATTGGGGAGATCGGAGTTTGAATCCCGAACGGGTCCACTAAGGGTGCTTTTTCCTAAATGGTTTTCCACTCTTCTTCCAAGCTAATTTGGATAGATAGCCTCTAAAATGTTTCCATCCTCATTCCTACCCTATTATAGTAATCATCATATAGGCGTATAACCCGAAAAAGTTAGTAAGACGAGGTGATAAAAACATTCTTGCAAAAAAAATATCAGTCACAAGCTTCTAAAACACACACGAATAGGGAAAACCTCACTATTATACCATTAAATTAACTGGTTTATTTCCCGAACCTGTTTAGTAGTTAAAAAAAATCCCGTTCGTCAAAAGCTGCTGGTTTAGTAAGTTCCATGACTCTCTCTCTCTCTCTACCAGCAGTTCTCAACCTTTTCATGTTTTGGCACACTTTCGAATACTAGAATTTTTGGTGGCACACGCGAAAGGATTAAAAGGCAAACACCAGTCTAAAGAAGAAAAAAAAGTTTTGGAAATTTGAAAAAAAAATAACTTAAATTAATCAAGACTCAGGGTTGCCACTATTTATTTACTACAAAAATGTCATGTGTATTCCAGATTTTCCGGGAGTTCTTATTTTTCCAAACAACTTAGATTGAAGAAAGGAGTAATAAAATAATTTTTCATAGAAGTGAATAGTGTGAAGTAATTTAAATGATATTTAAGTCGGGATGATTTATTCTTGATGGGGAAATATATCTGCTGAAGATTCACAACCCATGTTTAAGGAGGGGATAGGATGTTTGAATAAGCGTGCTTAAATTATTCAGTTCAATTTTTATTCCATCCAAAGGCCTACTATTTCAATTTGTCAGCTAATTGTTCCAAATTAACAGACATCACAGTATCGTTAATATATTTTGCAAAATTCCCTGGTGTAATCCCGGTTTTTCAAATACGTGGCAACAATGAAACTTTATGTTATTAGTGAGGTATGTATTGTCTATATATATTATAATCCTTCAGATATAGGCCCTTATATAAAAGAAAATGAGTCATTTATAAACTCTTATATATGTATAAAGCCCTTATATACATATATATAGGCTACATATATTGGCTATATATAAGAGCCCATAAGACGTTTATTTATTGACCAAAATTTGGCGGCACACCTTTGAAGAATTTGGAACACATCAGTTGAGAACCATATGACTGTCCTTGACGTTTTCTAAGAACTACTATTTGGATAGCTTTATAAGCCTTACTTTTGTTTGCCTACAAAAATAAATGTATCGGGTTCGAAACCCGAAGCTTCAATAGAGCGCGGGCTGACATCTGACCAATTGCATACATTTGTCAATGTTTGAAAAATTTTGAGTTCTATGTAATTTTTATTTTATAGATAGTAAATTTTTACAACACAACTTTTTTTATACTTGTGTAAGCTTTGAAATATAAACTAAACAAGTCAATTCATTATGGCAATATTATTTTATCTGGCGTAATTGGCTAGTTTCCGTATTTAAATTGCCGATCAGAAGACCCGTGGTTTTATTCCTAGTTGTACCTAGTTTATAAGTTGTGCTTTGATGCGATCTGTTTGTTTATAAAACGCGCGTTAAAAACTTGATTTAAGAAATGTTACCACATAACAATAAATGAAAGTATACGACTAGCACAAAACAAACAACAAGAAATTACCATTTGAGCACTAAGCTAAACTACTGTCGTACCAAATTATTATAGACCTAAAACAGAGCTAATCGCCTATGTTAAAATCACTTACCTCAAAGTATCAGGTAATTATTCGTAATTATTGTTGCGAGACAACGAGCAGCACTTATCAACCAAATTTATTCCAACGAATCAAAATAAAAAACAGGTCGTAATCGAACGATCGAACTAAGAGCGGAAAGAGAAACAAAAGCTTGCGTTTACTACAAAGCTTGTAAATCCCTATTATTTGTCCGCCAGTAGGCCCTATTGTTGTAAAAAAGCACTACCAATACGTAATACGGATCAAAGTATTCCCGCCAGTTCGTTATCGCTCCGCGCGTGCCCGCTGCGCCTTCCGAAACACAACTGAGCCGAGCTGTCCACCGGAATGTGACGGCTGCGAAAGTCCGTCAGATCCAACGAGGAAATAACCTTGTAGTTTTCTACGCCAGCCGGCAGGTAGCAGGGCTTTTTTTTTTTAGCGCCGCATCCTACTACCCGTACGGAATATATGCGTGTGTACTACGGTTTTAAGAAAATAGAAGATTATATTTATATGAAGTGTACCCGTATTTGTGTTGAGGGAGAGTGGAAAACAATTTTGGAAAACACATACACAACTCCCCCCCCCTTCCTCCCAGTCAGTGGCGCTAACTTCGGGTGGGAACCTCTGTATTTTATTCATGTGTGCAACAATTTGTTGACAAATGTGTTACAAGATACAAATGTTTCTTGGTTTTTAACAATAGTTTGCATTTTGAACAGTTTAATAAAAATATTCCTTATAAGTAGCCTAACACCTGGAAGTTTCTATGTTCACACATAAATAGTTGTAGTGTACATTCGCTAGCAGCACAATCTCAAAGTTCCCAAAATCGAACGCTGCTATCGAGTACTATCGCGATAATGACTCAGCAGTCGATACTCAATAGTATCAGTTTAACAACCACCCCGAGCGCTAAAGTCCCTGTTCAAATGGTTTTTGTTTGCAAGGTATTTTATTATATATTAAACATCAATTTTATTTATTATATAAAGTAGGAATCACATAGTATTAATTGAAAACATCAGCCCCGAAGGGCTCTCGAATTCCAGCCTTCCATAGTACATATAAAATAAACACATAGGTGATTTGTATATAGCGCCTGACGGGCTGATAGTATACTCTCTTTGGGTTACGGGCGGGAAAATAATAAAAACCCGCCCCACGGCACATAAATAGTCGTATGGGACCTTAAACAAAATACGGGGGTACAGAGGTGGGGAAAGGGAGAGAATCCATGGAGATGAAAAACCAGAAAGGGACAAAACAGAGGAAAATAAAACTTAAAAGACCCCGGTCGAGCGAGCCGCCAGGGTCAGTCGAGGAAAATAATGGCACACTACCAGGGCTACTATGAAATCCTTGTTCAAATTCCCACTACGAGAGTTACCGATGTATTCCACCTTGTATTGTCTATGTCGTGCAATGTCCGAGTCAATCAGTTTTCAGTAATGTCGATTTTGTTCCGCGACTAACAGCATAAATAAATTATCAGTACGTTTATTTATAATTTGTTTGCTATAATTCACAAATTCCCGAAACAGTGGATAAATTTAAATTCAAGTAAGATAAAGGAGGTGGAGGAGAATCAACAATACGAAAACAGCGCCAGCTACCAGTTTATCATGCCCCTCCTAAAATTACTTGAAGTATGCGCGCGCCACTGCCCTCAGTAGAACCGACCGAGATTCGAACCTCAATCTCTCCGTCACCGGCAGTATAGTCAACTGCGAGAGTAGCGCGTTTACTTAAACTATTTCTGATAATGTTTGGAGTTATTAGGCCCAATGCTATTATTAAAGTTGTCAGATTTGAAAATAACCGCTAAAAATATTGGTTTGAAAGATATAATATGGATGTTTTTATAAGTTAAATTATTTTTAATTTCATTGTATTTTGCTTTAGATAAATTCGGTGTATAAGTTGAAAGTCGTTAGATAGGCATCAGTTTAGGTTTTTAATAATTGTGTTATGGAAAGTTAAAATCTGATTCAACCTATATCAACCATAATTGCTTATGATGATATCATCAGAGATTAGGTTTTCACATTTTTTTAAAAAAAATGTTGAATAATAATGTTTGGTTGCTTAAAAGAAACATAAAGCTGNGGGGGAAGTTGCAGATGGAATTACATTTTTTTAAACTGGTAGCAAATCTAATTTAAAATGGTTTAAAACAACTTTTTAATACACCATTAAAATAGTATATATAATATAGGTAATAAACAAAAGTAATATTTAAAGAATATTTTTGAATATTAAAAAATCCAGAATCTAGTTTTTATTTGTGCCATCGAGAATGACTTTTAAAAAATATATCTAAGTGCTTGCCATGGAAAATTCGCTTATCAGGTAACGATTTAAATAGTAGGAGTAATTCTGAAAAGGAACAATTTCGAGAAAAAAATATTCTCCACTATACGATTTATGTTTTTAAAGTTGTTCTCGTTGCATGTGTGAACTTAAAAAGTCCACTAATTGAACACTGACCAACTATTGCTTCTTCTTTGTAATTAAATTATAAATTAATTTCATAATCATCAAGTTACAAATCAAACACAGGGAGCAATATTTTATTTATTTTGGCCAAAAAAAGACGTTTTGACATAAAAACTGAAAAACATTGTCCGTTTCTCTCGTTTCCTATTCTACCACCTTAAGGCCAATTATTTTACTTTACAACTTTACCATAAATACAACATAGCTAGAAACCTTATATTTAAATGGCGCCTTCCGTATGCTACAAATTTTGTGAGATAGCACGAATTATTATTTTATTATGAAATAAATATTAAACTCCTTTCGCTCATGAAATATTAATGTTCCCTCATTAAACTTCTACGCACTGTTGATTACAGGTGTAATGCGTAAACCTGTTTCATATATATTAATTCTAAGGTAATTAACGTGCGTTGGTAAATTCAACACAGGACAAAATGTTCACATGACTTACACGCTAAACTAAATCTAGGACAGAACATAAAATATGGTAGCGTATTTAACTGCTCCAGGGCCATTTTTTTGCCAGAGTTTATATATCGATGTATTCAACATTTTTGCTATCAAATACACCAGCACTCAAACAGTTGAAAATGTTCTTTTTTAATAAAAGATTCAGAACCTTCCAGTTATTGTATGAATACATGACTTTTTTTTTTTTTAATTATAGCTCAGAGTTGTAAAATTAACCAAACACACCCATCCTAAGCTCTAAGAATTTTATTGCATAAGTACCAAAACTATACCAATAATGAGTAGCAAATTAAGTTAGATATCTGCCCCTGGGTGTGATTTGATGACGTCTCCTGCTTGGTGAATTCGAAGCTATTTTGCGAAGCGGGTTGCATCTTAACTTGGCGCACTTAACATTCTAAGCACTATTACAACTATACGCCAAAGTACGAAATAGAACGAGAGGTAAGAAACTAGCAGTTCAGCCTGTGATGTATCTAGTCAACATACTGATAACCCTTCCCCTATTCCGTTGACGAATATACACACTCACTTTACCATTTGCGCATGGACAGCATTTACTTGCATTTTGAAACTATATGTTTCTTGTTTCCTAATCGAGGTAGAAATAGACTTCCACGGACTTTTTTTTTTAGTTAATACCCTTGCAGGAAGACTCCTACATTTCATTTTCGTAAATAAACCAAATAACCAGTGATGTAGGCGATTTAAAGAAAAGAAGTTTACAATAAAACTACTTCAAGATCAAAACAATACTTTTGTGACACTGTAAGACTATTTTTAGAATTGCTTAAGAATATATGGTTTCAGTCTCAATTTTATATCTTTGAAACTAATTGAATGAAACCTAAATACACTAACATAAATAACTATCTTGATTTACCACTACGTCACAGATAGGCAACGTCTTTAAACGCACAAACTAGACATGATACCACATTTACATAAATTATAGCAACCGTCCAAGTGCCAGGGCTATGTTATGTATTCATAAGTCAAGTCATGTGATCTACAGATGTCAATTTTGATAGCTATCATCAATACCTAAAAAATTACACTCATAACATAGTTAAATTCTACCAATTTTGGCCATAAAAAAGTTTGTATTTACTAAAATGAACTTCCAATGAAAATTTGTAATGTATCATTAGAAAGTAAAAGAAATAGCTTTGTGTGGTGGTGGAGCAATAAAGTCAAATAATATTTCCCTTTGGTAAGTGATTTCATTGAAATAACACCATTTTAACTCATACATTTGAAATATGACACCTACACATGGGAATCGAACCCGAGACCTTTGTCTCAGCACAATAATGCTCAACTACTGATATATTCAGGAATCGTCACGTGCTCTAACATTATTCACTCATAGCTTAAGGCAGAGTCTTGTTTTTAAGGCATGGTTATGAAGAGCGAGCAGACACCAGATAAACCGTATCTACCGAGCCACGGGAGAGGGATGTATCAACTATTCAGACTAGCCAGAAGATGGCAGTGTAGGTCCAGTCTTCCGTCAAGGCCCACCGGTCCCAGTGGTCTGAAGGTCTGCCTCGTCTAGAAGACAAGGTTACTTCCTCTTCTCGTGGTAGCCCGTACATGGGAATTGTGGTATTACGGGCGTATTTTGTTTACAACATTAAACTACAAAGTGTGGGTTAATGCCAGGGAAACCATTAAACTTGTAGAAACATTAGAAGGTCAAAATGAATACGGCGCTTCAGGGCTCTGATATTCCCCGAGATCAAATAAATGGGCTGTTTATAGATTTGATTTTATCATTATGTTGTACCAAGCTTTCGGGCTATACGCACATATACTATTAACCATAATGTGTTAAGGATGAGAAAGGTTGAATTAAAAGTACGTGTGCCCACATTTGCGTGGAGGGAGAGTGAAAACAAATTTAGTAAAAACCATCCTCAGCACATCTGATAGAATCCGAACCCTGATTTCGGCATCATTGACAGTCTAAACTATTAGTATACAACCTTTTAAATTCGCGTCCTCCCAGATATAATTCCTCTTCAAATTGGTGCTCCTAAAGTTGTTGGTGTTAAATGTAAGTTAGAGAAACTCTACAAAACACTTATAAAATAAATAAAACCAATTAAGTTCAAAATAATGTATTAAATCATAAGTTTTAAATTATATATTTTTGTCCGTTGTAAGCTTATGATCTTAAATGTCGACTCGAATAAACGTGATAAAGAGCAGAACAAAACTACATTATAAACATTAATTAATATTACTGTGTGGTTCGGGGAAACTTCTGCTGGGTGTATGTGCACGGAATTGGGCCTATCATAAAATAGTTGCAGAGTACAACTTAAACTGACACAGCCTTACCGGATCCATAATTGCGTCCTTGAAGTTCTGGAATCTTCACAAGAAAGTATAATATACCTGTTAAGGTACTATTTCAGCTTAGCTTACGGAGAGCACAAAACAAATACACATACTTGTACTAAATACATTTAGCCCCTGAAAGAAAAGGGGTATTCATATAATATATTATATATGAACAAACTAATGGATAAATCATGTATATAATGGAACAATAAAGATCGTTGATATATTTATATTTAATAACAGTATTGCACCCTAACTATCAAGCCGGCCAGTAATATACAAAACTAAGTATATATTCTCCCTCTTTTCAAGGGTCTGTTAAAGTCTCATACAATTCTACTAATAATAAACAGTGTGGAATAATTAGTGAAGAGAAGTTTCCAAGTACATTCCAATCAAAATGTAATCATATTTACATTGTATCTTCATTTTACCACCACATAAACTATTGAGGATCTGTTTCACATAGGCTACCTATTACAAACAAAATATATATTATAGGCTATATATTTATATAGTGTTATTTCGGCAAATGTAAAAAGAAAACAATCTCTAAAATCACTTTGCCCAGCTTTACTTTTGTCTGCACCTTCATAAAAAACAAGAATATCTTGAAATTTGTGGAAATTATCTTGGATGAAGACGGACTCAAAAATCAGGACGTCCTCTCATCTCCATGTCTCGAAGAAGAATAAGAATAATAATAATAAGAAAAATACCCCCCCCCCCCAAGCTTNAAAAAAAGAAAAAACCCCCCCCCCCCCAAGCTTCCTCTCTCCAAAACCCGCCGGAAACATCCTAAGCACGTTCCCTAAAGGCGGCAAGCTTCTCCTCAAAAGTTTACACTACAGGCCTAGAAAAACTACAACTAAAACCTTGTATGAAGTTTAAATTTAATAGAAATATTTCCCATTACTAAACACACACACACAAAAATAACATAACTAACGTTTTGGACGGTACCCGGTAGGCCACCAAAAACTACAAAACTCCCTCAAATTATTTTATCACTATTGTTGTAACTAGAAATTTTGCAATCCATCGAAAAGACGGAGATGCCAATTTTCCATTTCCCTCTTCCCGGCAGCACGAACCAGCATTCCGTAAACGGGCAAACTAAGAACGTTCACACATACTCAAAATGGCTTCCTGAGAAATCTCTGAAATAATTAGAAGGAAAAAAAAATAAAAGCTCGATGAGTGAAGAAATAAACGAATGACTAAACGGTAAGAATATTAAATAAGTTAAAAATAAAAGTATAAAACCTTAAATAGTTTTTTTTTTACTTGTAAGCCAGGAAACCATTTTAAACAATAATTACGAATTTCCCTATTAATTGCCGGCTAAGCGTGCTCTGTTTTCCAGCCATGACGCACT
The DNA here is from genome assembly GCA_902155825.1 of Timema genevievae. Classification (NCBI taxonomy): domain Eukaryota; kingdom Metazoa; phylum Arthropoda; class Insecta; order Phasmatodea; family Timematidae; genus Timema; species Timema genevievae. Next base: position 134,660 of record CABFWO010000831.1, on the reverse strand, counting down.
AAGCAGATAGACTTAAAAAGAAATATTTAAAAAACTGACTATACTAAATCATACTGTATTAAGAATTAATAGCCAAAGCTATTATTTATGCTTATTAGTGGGAATTACTCCATCTAGATATCATATTCTGAAAATTGAAAAATGACACCTGGACACGGGAATCGAACCAATCGGGCCAAAGGTCCCGGGTTCAATTCCCGTGTCCAGGTGTCATTTTTCAATTTTCAGTAAATCATACTGGTTAGAACAATAAAAATACAGGGAATTATTAAATTCATCACACCTTATGTTACATTTTACGTACCCCCTAAGATGACTTCGCGTACCCCCGGAGTTATGCGTACCTTAGGTTGAATGCCACTGGTCTAGTCCATTACGAGAGTGGCAACTATGTGATAGTGTTTTATATAATTTTTATATTACCTATAATGTGGGCGCCAACTTTTCCTCGTCTAGTTCCGATGATGTCACGACAATCCTTTTTCTTGAGACCACCGAATGTTCGGTTAAGGAAAACAATTCACCTCTCTTAACATTGTTGAAGAAATCTTTATGATCATGTAGGGAAACGATGCACACTAAATGCAACACTTTCTCGTTCTTGGGAAAAGTGGTAATATACAATGCACAATTAAAAGGTAACACAAATAAACAAAATAGGAGGTTAATTATTATTTAATTGTCACTATAACCTTCTCCAACATCCATATCTGTGGCATACCTTCTTAATTATAATACTAAAATTGTATTGAGAACAAAAAAATTATTAAATGTTAAGGTACAAATTAAAATGTATTCAAATTTAAATTTATAAGGGAACATTAATATGTTTGAATTAAATAGTTGATTTGCTTGAAAAAAATAATATCCCTAAGAAAACCAAATTATTTTTGTGTCAAGAATACTTATAAATATATAATTAATCTTATTCAATTGTTGTTGCTTATTTAAATTTTTAGGAAATAGATATGGTTCAATGATTTTATTAGTATGATATCTTGAAACGTTCTAAAATATTTCTTCTTTTATAAAATATGTCAAAATGTTAGTGGATGATTAAATATTGTTAGTTGAAGGATAGTTCAGATCTCACCAAATGTTGTTTTTTATTCAGGACCAAGGAGAAAATAAGGCTCAGGTATGAAAAGGAGAACAACATTTTGGCCTCTCCTTCTTCAGCTTTCCACATATTATATATATATATATATATATATATATTTCACTTGAGGACTTGGCCTCACTTTTTGCTCACTTAGAACATTTAAAGGCAATTAATTAAGAGTTGATTAACGTTTTTAAGAATAAGTTGTTGCAGGCTTATCCCTTACTATCAATTTTTAGAAGCAAAACAAAAGATTATAACTTGTTTAAAACAGTGTTTCGAAATACTTATTTTGAAACAGTTTTAAATGTGTTCTATTAAGAAGTATAGATGTAAAAAAAAAGCTTCTTGGGAAACTCCCAATAATAGATATTAAAATTAATCAAATCTAGCAACAATGTATAATTCACCAGACAAATATACAAAGGAACAGACATATTAACAAGAAACGATATAAAAGTTTAAGTTATAAACTCATACAGTATTAAGATTACAAACGTCATAATAATATATACTTTGAAATGGCCGCGAATGAATCGGATTTTATTAAAATAACATTAAATTTAGTTCACCCGACTAAGCGCAAGGTCCAGATCGCGTCGGCATCGCTTCCTTAAAACTAATCGATACTAATTATTTTATATATTTTATTATAATAAAGGAAAAGGACCGCTAAAAATCGATCATTTTCTTCTTTCTTTATCCAAATATTCGACCATGGTATTTTATTAAAAGATGATGGAGTCAAACATAGTCAAAATAAAAGATAAATATCAGAATGCATAGGAATTAAGAAAGTAAAATGACTTTACCATATAATGTATTTAAAAATTAATAAAACGTTAACAGAAATAACATTACTTTTAAGACGATATGGCCACCGAAGCGGGTAATTAATATTGTTCATTAAGCTCCTTTTTTTAATGTTGTTTTTTTATTTTAGTACTAGTTCGGGTCATATCCAAACATCAACTAAGCTAAAGGAGAATTATGCGGGTTCCGTGATAAAAAAAAAGTGACAAAGAGGACGGAGCTCAAACCCCAGTCTAGTAAATGGGAGATGTTTTTTCTGGATAGTCTCCCACTTTCCCCTTCACTACTTACTTAGTTTACATTACAATTTAGATATTTTCGTCGAACACTCAAGATAGTTTCGGAGATGACTTCCTCGCGTGTTGTCAAGTCGTGTTGTATGACACGGTGTTGTACAATGGGTGGTCAGGACAGAACATGTTGATACGTATTTGGATGTACATCATGCCTGTGGTGTGACAGTGGTACAGGATAATTACCACCATGCAGTGCCACAGCTGGTGCGAGGCACCCACCAAGTCGAACTTACCTGCGCAGGCACCGTACATACAGAGTCAACAGAGAAAAACAGATTTTCTTGAAATACGCTCTAACGATTTTGATTAAATGTTGTATTTAGGTACTGTTTAACCTTATAAACAAAATATCAACTCGCATTTAACCATGATAATGATTCTACAAAAGCATACATTCCCAATTTTGCTTATATCTCCACAACTATTTGAGATACTAAATAATTTATCATTGAAAAGATGTAGTAAATAATTTAATATACATTTTTTTTAAATATATTTTTATAAAATCAATAGTTTCTGAGCTATATGCAAATATATATCTATACCGTATATATTTTTTATAGAAGTATTTGAAACTGCAATTTATTGTTATGCTCTTTGGTGAACAGAAATGTTATTTTTTCCTCAATATGTTTCTGTACATTATTTCATTTATGCTCTTTGGTGGATGTGATGCTATTGCGTAAGTGTCGTGCATTGCTTCGATTACAATAGTCAAACGAATAAAGTCGAGGAATATGTACATATTTCAAAAGTTTATAATGTTATTTCATTGGAAGTTGAGAATAATAGTGAGAGAAAAGAATAATCAGTAAATAACCAGTCTTAATGTGAGCGTAGAAAACTCTAGGGCTGCAAACATAGTGGGTCTTCAACAAATAAAGATTCAGTGTTCTGGTAAATACCCAAACATAATGTTTCTCCTGCAACAATATGTATCAAAGGAAAGCTCATTGCATTATTAACCGGGAAGGACATGACATCCAGTTCGGTTACCTGTATGAAGACAATTTTCCGCTTTGGTGGCACAGAACGCGTTGCCCAAGAGTACACTTATGGAGGTTGTCTACACGACATACCAGCAATGAGCTGATGCGTTAGACGGTCCTATTGATTATGTGGAGGTTGGGGTTCGAATCCCAGTCGGATATACTGAGGGTGTTTTTTTTCGTAAATAGCTTACCACTTTCCTTATCCGCAAATGCTGGTTTATTACCTCTAAAATAATTCCTTTCTCATCCTTAACCCAATAGAGTAATTTTCATAAGGGCCTGTGCGTACAACCTAAACAGGTAGTAAGACGCGGTGATACATATAAAAAAGTAAGTCTACCTACCCCTTCTTCACTACCACTCACTCCAAGCAACAGGCATCACTATCCCTATATATAATAATATCACTGGCAGGGTGGCAAATCATCAACTTGTAAGGGACTGAACTTCAATTTGTAGTTCTTGAACGACTGCACCACAAGCTATGATTCACAAACAACTTAACATTTGAACTAGTTAAACAAAGTGCTCATTTCAGTGAACTGAATCACTTTTTGTATTATTTTCAACAATGTACATTTATGACCATCTCTAAAATACATATTGTTGAAAATGCATTAGTTATATAAAAACCTAAACATGTTTTGCTATTACACTAAGAATACTCTACAGCCCGATAATAAGTACCTGAAAATATTCTCTCAGGAACTTTGAAGAAATACACGACAAACGACACAAGCGCCAAAGCGTATAGCTCTAATAAGCGGATCAGAAATATCTGGAATAAAAACAAAAATACACATATGAAAGATTTTAAGCTTGGTTCACTTTACGATCGAAAAAAATAATAGGATGAATACGTATATGATACGTATGTAATTTGTTGCTAATATAATGAGTGACAACACAGTAAATTGAAAGCGTGACCGTGTCTGAATACTCCGTCCGTCCAAGGGGCCTTGGAAGACAAGTGCACTTGAAAGTTGCAATGTGTTAGTTCAGGAGATCACAACGTAAAATTCCCTTGCGTCATGTACAGTACATACATACACTCCGTTCACCACGAAAGGTCTTACCTTGATAAATTTACACTATGCCCTAATCTTATAAGCTGCGCCATAGTATAACCGTGCAAGGTAATCTTTCTACCTTTCAAGGTAAATGTAGAGAGTATCTAGAAAAGAACAACAAATTAGATTACCAAAACATGGTTATTGTGAGGAGGATGTTTTAGGTTAGAAAGTATTCCTATCTTCACCGACGTCGGTGGCTATTTGTTAGAGCAACCATGGCCTGGGATGCTGGACAACTGTCTCTGGTTGATATCCTAGCTTGATACCTCAGGTATACCTTGATTTTCTTATCAATGGACATTTAAAGCACCTTTTAGAAAATACAAACTTTTGTTTTTGTGGTCAACATTTATTACATTTTAATATATTATTTGTGTTATTTTAAAGGTATAAATTGTCCGACTCCTTAGCTCAGTTAGTAGCGTGTCTGTTCACTGAGCAAAGAGGTTCAAATTCGATTTCCAACATGGCAAAAGAAAAATAATTGGGAATCTCATCTTTCACACTGATGAATTGACGACCAGGGGACTGGACGTTGTGTCTGTTCTAAAACCAAGTTAGTTTATAGGTAGTGTGCTGATATGATCAGTCGGTTAGGAAAGTGCACGTTAAATACCTCAGACGATGATGATGATAATAATAGTAATAATCTCCTTTATTATAGTGCTGGCCAACAGTCGTGAGACCTATGACGAGCCAGCACTAAAAAGTACACAAGTAGCTTACAAGCACATAATATAATAACAAAATAAAATAAACAATAATAGCTAAATAATTATACAAACTGATGAATAGCTACAAAAAATAGGACATATTGATGATAAAAATAATAAATAAATGGCCTGAGAGTATTAAAAGCATTGGTATTTAATAATAATAATAATAATAATAATAATAATAATAATAATAATAATAATAATAATAATAATAATAATAATAATAATATAGTTATTGATAATATCCGTCAAAAGTGACGGTTTCAGATCAAATGACTTGATGTATAAATACGTGAAGGTAGATCTAGTAACTTTTTTAAACCCTCTTCAGTGGCCGAATGATCTAAGATAAGAGATCACTCTCGTGCTAGATTACCCAGCTGATGACGGGGAGATCGGTGCTCAAATCCCGGTCGGATCTGTTGAGGGTGGTTTTTCATAAAATGGTTTCCCAGTTTCCTTCCATGCAAATGCGGGTAGACTACCACCAAAATGCTTACTACCTCATCCCTACTCCATTAGAATATTTATCATAATTATATGGGTATAACATTTACAGGTAGTAAGTAGGTGGTAATAAAAACAATAACCTTTATTTAGCTGTCAGGTATGCCCATTCTCAAGAAAATCGGTATATACTAATGGTTCACACTACACTAATATTCAGGTGACACTAGCTCAGACGTATTTCTCGCCCAAGAGAAAACGCGCGTTTAAAACCAGACTTACCCTATAACGTTTTTGTTTTTTTTATCATTTTAAATTACTCCAAGATAGATTCAATATTTAAACAAAATTAGTGATATCTTTTACTTGGGTACTTTTAACCACGACCCACCACACTGGCGCTATGGGTGCACTAAAAGAGCAACAAGACTGACCACAACGATGGGTTGCTCCAGACCTCCAAAGGCGTAAGCCCAGTGGATTGTGGGAAGGAGCCCATAGGATCCCCACACGAAGAAAGTGAGATTGCGAACGTTGGTTCCGAACTCGAAACCAGGGAACAGCACCACCGCTACTACCAGGAATATCATCACTATCACCACCAGGTGGGAGTGCTGTAGAATCTAAGACACAAGGTCCGTATAGTTCACAAGGGGGCACGTATAAGACAATATACTTAATACTATTAGATAGCGCATGCGTAGCCATCCTCACCGCCTACTTCATCAAACAGGATATGTGGGCCTATAATAAATAAATACAAATATTTATTTAGTTCGGCAAAGGTTCCCACAGGATTTTTCTCCAGGGGGGTGAACCAGGGGTACTGGGGGTCATGGGATACCCCCCAATACGGTGGGAGGTGAAAATTTATTAAATTGAAGCCCCAAAAAAACGCTTGTTAAGGCAATTCTTGTCTCCTGATAACAGGAAACAACGTAAGAAAAATGTTTCAAATTTATCCAAATTCGTGGGTGGACTTTTGACCTTGACGATTTAAATGGCGAATCCTGTTGGAATGCATGCGTCAAAATATCAGCCCTAAAGTCAGCAGGTGGCCTGGTGGCGGGCGCTAGTAGTTAATTTATTATAACTCTGTTGACTGAGGGCACTATTTGATCGCTACTTAAGAACACTGTTGGGCGGGTTTAGCCTACTTCTAATATTAAGATAACCTCGAAATCTCATGGGAGGGGGGGGGGGCAATTGCCGGCCCCCCTGGCCTATACAAGACTGAGAACACTGTCCATGTGTTCACAGATGCGGGAATAACAAGGACAGCTGGAGTGTAGAGTAACGTACCGGCATGCAGATGAACCCGTAGTAGATGGCGGCAACGTATATGGACCCCATAGAGATCGTGATTCCCAGGATGTCCAACTTCAGGAGCCGGTCATGTACCTTCTCGGAGTGGCATGAGAAGGTGTGATACACTGTGGACAACGCCATTGTCACCTGAGAGGGTATGGATAGAGTTTCCATATTTTGGTTCAGAAAAAGCAGGACAAAAAATACATATTAAACACGCTATGTATATGTAAAAAAAAACACATACACACAATAAGGAGAAATATAGTATACAGAGAAAAAATATTAGGAGTTAAATAAAAATAGTTGAAACACAAAACTATTTATTAAATCTCCTTTTAATTGCTAGTTCAAAATAACAGTTGAATTTTATCAAGCCAAATAAAACCTAGTTAGTTACATCAAATATTTCAAGGGAAAAATATTAATTAATATTAAGAAAAACTCTGTTCATACAGACACACGAATACATTTAAATTTTAACTTTTCTTTCGGCTTTCAATATTGACTATACATAAAATTTAGGATGTTGATTAGTTTACCGCCTGATCTGAAGGACAACAGTACATCACCCCCAAAAAACATTTACATTGTCTGTGTCATAAGGTGTAGATCACACACGCGTTGGTGCGGCTAGTTCAAAGAACATTCAGAGGTGTGTAAAGCCCCGTCCAAATATTCTGTATCCGTTAGGTCCCTGGCCCCATAGGCGTGTGCCATGACACTACCACTAGCCACGGAAAAAAAACACACACACAGAAAAGGTTGGAGTGACAAAAAAATGCTGTACTTAACTTTTTTTTATAGATTATTAATATTATTAGCACCGCGTCTTACTACCGTTCGGGTTATACATACGCTGATGTGCAATGGTAGGGTGATTGTGAGATGAAATGGAGGACCTACAGTTTAACGTGGGATCCGAACCACAGTGGAGGCCTGGCATTCCTCACATTCCCAAGTTGTGATTAATACACGTCTTGTCAGAGGTGAAGGAAGGGTTTGGCAATCAGATAAATCTGTGCCGGGACTGAGGATTGAACCCCGGACCCTCAGTACAGAAGTCTGACACCTTACCCCTAGACCAGCAGGTCACTTTTTTTTTTTAGAAACTATGTCGATGGATATTAATGTAGGCCTGAGATCCTACCAAAACACCTCGTGTTCATCGAACAAAGGCTGGTTGTGGATACGGACGTATACTTAAAAGATAGTAGGCCTATTTAGTGTTTCTAAGCGAGGTATATCCACAAGCCAACGCGGTGCCGGTCAGATGTAACCTATGTTATCTAATGGACGTGTTTTCAGACGACGCTTCGGGAGCTATTTCCAGTTATTGGAATTCACAATGAATAGTGTAACCGACAAACTTATTGAAATAATGAAGCTGCATGGTGTTGTATTTGATCTGTTACACCCTGACTACAAACATATAAGAAAAAACATATCAAATCTGGGATAAGATAGGCAGCCTGCTAGAAGAAGCACGTCGATCGCGCGAGACCATATTTGCTTTCATTTTGACATGAAAAAAAAAAGAATGATGGTATTTCTTGCTATCTTTAATTTTTTACGAACCAAAGTTATCTGACTTGCTGCTTGCTCTTCTTTGTCAATAAGTGCTACGAGATGTATGCCTTCCTATTCTAGTTGCGTTAAAATGTTGACACATTTCTATAAAGGATGTGATTTATTTGTAGACTACGAGCTGCGAACTGACCGTTTCCGTGTGTGCGGTCGTGATCGCCACCGCACCCGTCACCGCGCTGGTGTGTGGCTACATTGAACCAAGGCCGTAGTTGAGGGGGGGCTCAAACCCAACCCCCAAAATTGTTTGAACAAAGTATATATAGCTTTATTTATAGCTCGAACAATATCAAAATTAAGGTATAAGCACAAATTAGGGGGCTGTGTTAACATAAAAAAAAACACTTCAGAAAGCTTCTAAAGGTGTTTAATATTTAGAATTTTTCCTAGCCGTTAGTGGGTTATGTTACCATAAAAACACTTCAGAGAGCTTCTAGAGGTGTTTAAATCTACATATTTTCCTAGTCTTCGGCAGTTAGAGAGCTATGTTGACGTAAAAAACATTTCAGAGAGCTTCTAAAGGTGTTTAAAATGTACAATTTTTTCTAGCCTACGGCAATCGGTGGATGTGNGAATCGGTGGATGGGGCCGCCCCCCCCCCCCCACCCTGAATTTACTAGCTGGCTACGGCCTTGCATGCCTATGAATTGTGATGTTTTTCTCTAGTTTCACAATTTGGCCTTTAATCTGTTTCTGTGATACTAGTTCTCACCATAAAGCCTACCAACAGGAAGGCGATGATGATCGTGTCTTTGAACGGGAACTCGTACATGTTTAGTATGTAAAGATCACGCATGGCGAACCCCAGGAACAGCCAGAACCCGAACACGTGACTCCAGATGTTCAAAGTCTCGTTGGTCCACCAGAACACGCTAGGAGGAAATCATCAAATATTATATTTGTTCTCAGTAAAGAAATTGAGGGACACCGTTTATTTTCTTTATATTAGAAATGTGACGCCCTGAATGGAGAATCGAACCCGCTAGGAGATTATATTCACAGGACCACCCAGAGTATTCAGGGGGCCTGAGGAAATGGAATTCCATCCACCCTCCCCCATTCGTAAAAAAATTATTAACTTTTGCGTTTTATCATTTTTTACTAACATAATAATTCAACACTAGAATAAGTTAAAGTTTTTCTACGTTTATATGTACAGGGTGTTTATAAAAGGATTACGGGGTTTTAAGAATTTTTTAAAATCCATCTAGTGCAGTAGAATGGGACACACATCAAAGTGTAATAGTAACAAAAACAACCTTAAAGATATGATATACTGTATAATTATTTAAGTGATATTTTATATTTTTCACTAATAAAATTTGATTTGAGACCCCGGAGGTCTTTTATAAACACTCTGTATTTACAATTCTTGTAGAGTTAAAATAAAAAAATAAAAAAATCTATATCAATCAGACTACACGAGTTTAACGACCTAGTCTGCGTGCCCACTGATGCGGGTGTTATCTCATTTAAGTTACTTATAATCAGTACACTAACATTGAACTACTCTAATTGACCGAGCCCAGCAGGGTTAGGTTTTAATTAGACCATTTGGTCTGTCCAAATATTTGTTCCTCAATAACTGTCAAACTCGTTGACCAATTTTAACGAAATTCGACAGGGATATTATTTGATCCTAGGCTAAACGATTTATATACATAGATTTTCAATCCAGCTATCCGTTTAAACTTTAAATATGGCTGCCACTCTAAAGGTTTTTCGTTTAATAGCTCATTTCAAGTGACTTCAATTTAAAATTCTAAGTATTCGATTCCTTGGGTGTATTTAAAAAAATATTTTTGACATATATTTTGAGAATCACGTCTCAAACCGTGTGAACAACTGTTATTATTTATTAATATAATGCGCTTTTGAATATATGTAGTATTATCACCAAGGAAAAATATTAACTTCAAATCCAAGGGATAATAATGTAGGAGACATTTCAACTTGAGATCCAAAGAGAAATGTTTACGATAAGAACTAGGAGGGAGTGAGGTCTACTGGTTACAGAACTACTGGTAAAATAGCTCATTAATGAGGTCGTGGATTGAACTCACCTCCGAACACAAGTTTTCAACGGGAGGTACCCTCTGTACCCCGAATGGATGTAGGGGTTGAACATGAGATGGACCGGAGCATCATGGATGTTGAACAGTCGATCAACTCTCCTTACACGGACAGCGTCACCCTTTGGAGAAATCAACACGAACACAGTAAACATGTCCTTAAAACATCCTTCGTGGTCGTACCAGTTCGTTGGGGACTTGAGATGGTATTATTATATACTAGTTGAAGTACCCGGTAGATTCTTTTAATGTTAATTACTGTACGAGGAAGCTAACATTAAAGTTAGTGCCTTTAAAACCCTGCGTAGTCCATGGACTTTTGGCTTCCAACACGGTTTTTAATTGATTAAAAAAAAATCTGAACTTTAAAATTCTGGCTTCTTGGTGCACATGTTGGTACATCTAGGAGGAGAGCGAAAAACGGCCGCTCCCAGATTTCATAGTACCCTTTCTTCCGGATCTCTTGTGCCTAACTCTAAATCTGGCCATAATTATTCATTGTTTATTATGAAATTATTTATACAGGTAGGTTATATATTTAAATTTTACTACTGCCTTTGGTGTCTTCGCGTACCCCGGGTTGAATATCACTGTTCTAAGACGTCACTTCCTCATTACCACATTAGCTATGCGTATAATCCGAACGGGTAGTAAGACGTGGTGCTAAAAAAAATATCATCATGGCCCCCCTTTTTAGTGAGTAGACCCCCCCCTTCCCACCTAGAATAATTAGCTGACTAGTTACTACGTCCAGGGTGACCTGGCGGTCTAGGGGTAAGGTGTCAGACTTCTGTGCTGAGGGTCCGGGGTTTAATCCTCGGTCCCGGCAAAGATTTATCTGATTGCCAAACCCTTCCTTTACCTCTGACAAGGCGTGTATAAATCACAACTTGTGAATGTGTGGAATGCCAGGCCTCCACCGTGGTTCGGATTCCACGTTAAACTTTAGGTCCTCCATTTCATCTCACAATCACCCTATCATTACACATTAGCGTTAAGTGCGTACAACCCGAACGGGTAGTAAGACATGGTGCTAATAATAATAATAATAATACGCCCTTGTTGTCGTTACCTACCTTGGAATCGTCGTCAGCGGAAATCTTCGAACCTTCCTGAGGAACAAGCTTTCTTCTCTGGGACAAGCCCTCCGTTTTGGAGATCCCCACATACATCGCGGGAATATTTGGTTCACAAAATGTTGAGCAACTCTTGAGTCTCAAATTCTAAATTAAACTCTTTCTGAGCAGAGAAAAGTAAAAACTAGTGGTCTGTGGACATTATTGTTCTTAACTTTTAAGATATTCCGGTTTTATCACGAACGCAGAACAAAGAGGAATAATCATTTCAATTGTGCACTAACGTAAGTGTTGAAATCGTTTTGTGATAGCATATACATTTTATAGCCGAGCCTTATAGAATGGATTCAGGTCACATAAAATGCAACGGTAAAAATAATATTACAAATGTTATTTAAATATTATTTTTTATTATAGACTCATTTACACTAATGAAGTTAATATCAGGAAGGAAGATTTGATTTATAGTAAAATTAGCCAACTCTTTTGCCTGTTGAAAACTATCCTGCATGTACCTGACTGTGACTCAAAACCTCGACCTACTTGCTGTTCAGAATATTATAAACTATGATTACCCGTGCGACTATGGGCGGTGAACCAATTGCTAGTTAANTGTTTAGTCTTTATTTCTTTATATTTCATTATTTTAATATAAATTTCATTATTGTTTACTTTATTAAATATTTCTCATATTAATTAAATATTAATTCACTCTTAATTCATATAATTATCACATTTTTCTGTTTACCGCCCTTTTTCAGTAATTTATTTTTGTAAGGGTGGTACATTTTGTCTCTCGTTCTTTTACGCGCGTTTTTTCTCTAGTCCGCAAAGGGTTCCTCTAACAGGTAGACGTGTGTCACCGCGCGGCTCACAATTAATAACTTATTTTAGTGATCATAATAACCCATCTTTCTCGGAGTGTGTGCGTGAAGTGAATATCAAATAGACGTATGAGTCTTCCAGATCATCATCGCAACCCCAGGTAGGCCTACTTGGGTCACAAACAACGGATCGTCAGCAGCAGGTAGGATCCAATTACATCTACTCATGCACACACCAAAATAAATAACTCTCTCTCTCAATCAAGTATAAAACAATCACTACATTACTTATAAATGAACACTAATAATTTGGTAAAATGTTGTCATTGTTGACTGTAAAAAACCATGTTTATATTTTCAAAAGGTACTTTCTACCAGAATCCTACTATAGTATCTAGCAGTTCCCTTAAGTAGTAATCATGTCATATTGTTTTTTTTTATTTTTGAAAATGTGTTAGGTTTTAAATAAATTTTATTAATATTTTATGTTAAAATATTTATTATGGAATGCTTTCCTATTAATATAAACTAAAATTGGTCATATATTGTGTAATAAATAAAATATTTAACATCTTTATCTAATTTGGCATTTTATGTTTGTGAGATGATGTTTTAAGTTGACTATAACTTTGAAAATGAAGATGTCTGTAACTAATTAGTATTCTCCAGAAAAAAGGATGGATTGGTTTTTATTGGAGGATAATAATTGTATTAATGATTTCAATTACATAGAAATTTTAGTTTGAACGTTCTCATTGACAAATTATTTGTGTCTAACAGTTTCGCCTCGTCTGATAGATTTTGGTCAACCCATTAGTAAATTGAAAATATGTGAGCTTTCCTAACATTTAATTTTAAAAATACAGTAATAATAGACTAAAAAAATTACAGTGACCAGCAAAAAACTTTTTCTGACAAATATATTGTATTATTTATAAACATACTGTAGCATGCCAGTACCTTTCAAAAGGGCATTTTTAAAAATATCTTTATTTTATCAAAGTCTGTCAAATTAATCTATTTAATTACCATATTTGTATTTAATAAAAATGTATTACTTGGTTTGGCATGGTCAAGGTGTCACTTTTTTTTACTGCAAAACTTTTTTGATTAGGTCTTCCATAAGAAATTCTCAATTTTACAAACTTATATTAAAGCAAGAAAAACCATAAAAGGATTTATTTGAAGTCATGCAGGAGATTGAGGTTAACAACATTCCCTAATTGGTGAATCGGATCTTAATTTGATACACCCAAGCGCTCAACTCACACAATCACATTTAAATGCTGATGTAAGAGATAGAAAGTGAGGGAAAAACATGAGTTCTTTTTAAAAAGCCTCAGTTTACCTTTTGATAGTATTTTCCCTCTTACACTGACTAGTATATACACTCACTTTACTATTTGCGTCTGGACAGCATTGACGTGCATTTTAATATATTTTTCTTGTTTCCTATTCCAGATTATATATTCTTCCACAGCAATGTCCTTGAACTCATTGCGAGCTGCTGTCCAAAAATCGCAAATTGGCATCGACCACCTTGAATGTTGCTTTTAGAATGCAATCGGCAGAAATTACAATTAAATCTTCTTTAAATTTGATGGATAGTTCAGATAGTTTCTTTAAATTTGATGGATAGTTCAGATAAAGCTAACTGTTGTATTATCAACAGGATTTGCTATTCAATCATGTTTTTTGTTCTATTTCTCAATATGTGAAAAGTATTTCAGAAATGCATACAGCATAATAGCGTTCAGTATGGTTTGTACACACATTGAAAACATTTTGGCATACCCCCAGGGGTACGGGTACCTCAGGTTGAATACCACTGGTCTAGAGCATACTTTATACCCATATTTACATATGCAGTAGAAACCTGTATTGTGAGTTTAAGAGAAACAGGGAAATGATGGCCGTGGGAATGAAGTTTTTGAGGAGCAGAAAAGATAGGATTAGAAATGATGTACAGACAAGAGTTGGTGTACAGGGGATATAGGAGAGTTGAGGAAGCAAGGATGAGATGGTATGGCCACGATGGAAAGGATATTTCCAAGAAGATTCATAGATATGAAGTATGTGGTGAAGAGACTGCAAGGAAGAGATGGGTGGAACAGATAGCAGAAGTGTGCAAGTGAGAGGATAGCGGAAGAGAGTGTAGGAGGAAGAATGGTGAGGAAAGAGAGGTAGATGGAGGTAATTTAACTAGCCAGAGGCTGGAAACAGTTCATGACGACGAGGACTGGTATTAGAGAGTTATTTAAGAATTTTGTTTCTTTAAAGCTCGTCTAATAGAATGTATATAAATTAACAAAGGAAATCTTACCTTGATTTGCCGCTCCATACCAAATAGGCAGCTTCTGTATTGAATAAATATATGCAGTCTGTATAAATCATGTTTCAGGAGGGGGAAAAGGGATGACTTGTTCAAATCAAATTGCTTTGATCTTCAGTTCACCTAAATGTGATAAATCTGCTAATCTTTCAGTATCTTTATTAGTTTATCCATTGGTTCTCCAAGTGCACTGCAGCCTTGCTATTCTACTTAGGTCATATATTGTAAGATCTCAAATTTCAAGTTAATTTCTTTAGCAATCAATTTGATTAAAAAAAAATTACATTGCCATCTTTAAGTTAGAGATATAGGTATGAAATATGTCCAAGAGGAAAATAAATCTTCCAGCCTCCAGACATTGTTTAAAATGTTCAAGCCTCCCAATAATATGAGTGATACACCTGTCTCGCATCTGTTTAATTAGCACCAATCTTAGTACTAATGACTCAAAAGGAAATGACAGAAATCTTGCCAGTCCCTTTAGTCAACTTCGTGACATGATGATGCCGATGAAACTAAAATTCAAGAATGTAATACTTTAAAACACATAATTTTTCCTGACTATTCCATGTGGTTCGGGTTTTCAATTATTTCAAAACTCTATTGTACAATGCTTTATAAAAGTTTAAGGACACCTGTTACAAACTAAATATTCTCCACTGTATTCATACATTAGCTTTTATGTCAATTTTGATGCTAAAATTAGGAAGGCTATTTAAAATAGTCTTTTGAAAAAAGAAAAGTTGCTTGTTAATGAGTCTAAGATAAATCTAATTTAATATTGCGAGTTTTAGTTTACTACCAAAAAAGCTACTTTTACTAATTAAAAAAATTAATAGCTCAAACGAATAAATTATGGCCCTTTATTTTAACTATATTAAAAGTTCTGTGGCAGGGGACAACCATGCCATATACCGAATATGTGTACAAAATTTCTCAATATTTAAAATACAATGCTAAATTTAACAAGAAAAAATCAATTTAAACAATAAACTTGCAAATGAATTCCAGCTGTTTGGTGATATCACAATCTATTACACAAAAAGCAGTATAGTCACGGCACTAGCTATTAAAAAAAGCGGAAGAATTTATTTAAAAACATATATATAATTTTTTTAAATTGATTTTTCCTTGTTAATTTTACCATTTTATTTTTAATTCATGAGACAAGGATTGAGAAATTTTCTACACATATTCAGTATATGGCTTGTGTCCCCTCCTACAGAACTTTTAATACAGTTAAAATAAAAAGCCAGAATTTATTCATTTTTTAGTTAGAAAAACATAGCTTTTTTGGTACTTAACTAAATTCTCAATCTTAAATTAAATTTGTCTTAGACTAATTAACGAGAGACTTTTCTTTTCAAATGACTATTTTAAACGGCCTTACTAATGGTTGCATCAAAATTGACATAAAAGCTAATGTATGAGTACAGTGGAGAATATTTAGTTTGTAACGGGTGTCCTTTAACTTTTCTAAAGCACTGTAGTTTAAAACCGAAAGTATGTTTTTTGAGTGGTTTTCCTAATCTTTCTTTAGGACAATATTACACTGTCATATTTCTTTTATAAAAAAATATATAATAAAAAAAGAGTTGGCACAATCTTTGATAAGAAATGTGTGTTTTTGTCCTTTTCTTTGATAAAACCCCATACTATCACATGTTCTGTAAAGTATATCTTTTATAAGAGATTTATAAAATAAGTGTAAACGTGTAATACTGTTCTTAGAATGATATACTCCATTCACGGTAGGAATTACTCTCTGAAAGGTCTTTTTTCCTACCAAAATCCTACTAAATAATAGCTTTCTGGTAGGGAAAAAGGCCTTTCAGTAAACAATTCCTACACTGAACCGACTTTACATTCCTTACAAATTCACATTTTTTTATAGCACCGCATCTTACTACCCATTTTGAGTTAAACACCTACGTACCAATTTTGCTTATGGGTTTAAGATCAGGTTATATTTATAGGAAGTGTACCCACATTTGCAAGGAGGAAGAGAGGAAAACCATTTCAGAAAAACCACCATCAGCATACCCAATTGAAATTTGAAACTCAATCTACCCTGTCATCAACAGTTGAGTCTATTGCGAGAATATTTTAGACCACACAGCCATCAAAGCAGGTAGTATCATAGTGAAACTGTGCTAAAATTATGATTTTAAATAAGAGTTACACATTTAAAAAAAAACCATCAAATTAGTTTTGGAGCCTAATCCTTTAAGTTGTCAAGTATAAATGCAAGGTTAACATATTCATGAAAAAACAGCTAATTTTGTCAAAGCTAAGTGTTGGTGGTGATTATAAACTATTTCAATATATATTAAGTCCTCAAAGTCATCATTTTTTTTTTCTGTATAAGCCAAGGGTGTGATTATAAACGGTTCAAAGATTTTATAAAGGCTATATTTGGGAAAAAAGTGTGGCTTATGTTCCAGTCAATATGATACATCATCTGGGCCTGGATTTATAAAAAAATTGATTAAAAAAATGACATAACTATATGAATAAACTCATATTGAGTGCACACAACTGAATCAAACACACACTTAACACCAGCAAGATGCAACGAAAATTTTGAAAAGTCTTTACAACTAAACTCTTGCATTCTGTTAAATATACTAATAATCTACTTCAGAAGTAATATTCCTCTCCAGCCTAGTTACCGTGCCTCAACAGGAATGTGTATTTTACAACCAAAAAAGCAAATAAAATCACTCATGAATGCCTCAAACATTCTTTACAAGACACAAAAATGACTCAAAACCTAGAAAATATGAACTTATAATTCCAAAATAACAAATAAAATAAAATGTAAATGTCTACAAAGGGGGTCATTAACAGAGTTTATATACTTATGAGCATTGTACTATCTATGATGAACTGGGGGGGGGGACAAAACATATCATAATTCAAACCCTGGTAATAATTAAAAAGCATTTACTTTATCTTGTAAGAATTGTTTTTAAAATATATATTTTTGGCACATTATGGGCTTTGCAACCTTTTCAATTTTTTTTTTCTTTTCAAGTTTGTTTTGATTCGAGTTATCGAATCGAATAAAATAAAATTTGAATGGATATTAATTTTCTCAATCCCACACCTTAGCTTAGCCTGTCTAATGAACTAAGGGTCCCAGGTTCAGTTCCCAGCATGGCATAGTTCTTATAACTTACTAATGTTGCTCTTGATAATAGTATAAAATAACTTATCCTAAGCTAACTTAATGAATGGGGCAGTAAAAAAAGGAATTCACCAGCATTTGCATAAAAAGAATTGAAAACTCCACCCACTCTACAAATTATAGATTCACACTCAACAAATTATAGATTCAGTGGACCCCAATAAAAATTATTTAAATGCACAGTGCATTGCACTTTAATTGTATATCTTAAACAAAGCTATAACAATATACGCATGTATACCTCAAAAGCGAGTCAAGAGTTATATAAGACATTAAAAAGAAAATTCAAAAAAGATTTAGGTGACAGGATCAATTTAATAAAGTAAGAATTAATATATAATACAAACTGTTCTAACCACCAAACAAGTTTCATACAAATGTAAACTGGAATAGACAAATAAAAGAGATAGAAATATTATACAGGTTTATACAGTAAAATTGTCCAACAGTTACAATGTATTTTATTTAATTCGTTTTAAAAACAGTTTAGTTAAACTAATAATCATAAATAAATTATAAACCTGAGATTGTTGCAACAAATGGGCTCAGTTTTGAATTATTTTAATTTGGTATTTATCCAAACCAAAGATTACTCTATTGAGATGTTTTGTTTGAAATAAACATCAATTGGTATGATGTCTAAACTGTATTACTTTAAAAGTTAAAACTTAACATTATCACTAATTTCAACCATTGGTTATTTGGAGTATAGAATTGGGCTAGTAAAAGCTATTAAAATGAAACTTAAATCTTAAGCAGTTTTAAATAAATTGGCCAAGAAAATTCATAATAGACAATATTTGAATAATTGAACATTATGCCCTAAACCATAAGTACCATCTTGTTTACTTGCAGTTGACTGTCAACGGCCATTTATTTTTAACAAGAGGGTCCTTATTAAATATTAAAGCCCAAAACTAAAACATTAATTTGCTATAGTTTAAAATAATTCCATCACTAGTTTTTAATAATAAATTTTAGTTTAGAATTTAAAAAAATTTAAGTAAATATTAACTTAAATATAATTGCATGAGAAACTACGAGAAACTTTAAAGATTTTTACTATTACGATTATTTCTTAACCAACATTACAACTTTTCAAAGCAACTTCTATTCACTTCTGAGGTATAAATGTGTACGAGAAAGAAAATACAGGAAGGGAAAATTGTTTTTATGGAACGAAGGTACAGAAAAGTGATAGAAACCGTAATGTCCAATATATACAGTTATACCTCAAAGTTTCTATCAATCTTTAATGTAACTTCTTTCATTTAAATTTAACAAATAATAATTAAATCTTACTACTATCACACCAATTTAAAAAATGTGCAGAAAATTAGATAAGGAACTATTCAATACAGCCAGGTGTTTGTTTACTTTAATCCACACCTGATTTGAAAATATTATATCTGATTTAAAATTGCTGAAAATTATTAACTCAAAGAAACCATTCACTTTTTAATGTTAGTAAAGGTCCTACATAAAAAAAAAATATATATCTTAAAGTTAAAATCTACATTGCACCAAAATTTACAGTCCTTGTACACGGAGGATCTTATCAGTTCTTATATTTGTAAAGACAATGACCAATTCATCGATTTACAAACAAAGCCAAAACATTTTATGAATCAATTTTGAATTAGTCGGTTCTAAATGAAAGTGGTTTAATTACTTTGGTTCTTAGTTCCAAATAAGCTTACAAAGAAATCTTCAAAAATCTCCACAAAAATACATGCAAATTAACTAATGACTACTAACTCATTATTTCAGAAAATATGCATATATTTTAGAAATTAAATAAAATGTATGTAAATTACTTGCACATATATATAAAGGAACTATTTTCATGACAACTATAGGCATTCTCTCACGCATATTAACTTATCTCTAAGGAAAACCTCTTCACGTTTAGAGGTATTTTGTATATGTATTTGAATCAATAAAAACAATGAACTGGAAATATAATTTTTTAAGCTGAATTTTGTTTTTGTTTAAGTAAAAAATTGGTGGAACTAAGGTACCAAATTACTGAACCATTCCTAATACAAACATACAAAGAAAATATACTTTAAATTATATCAAGTTTGAAGTTAAAGGCTCCTTTTTAAAGACTTTTCCTTTTATTAATAGGCAAATAAACACAAACAAAAGATGATTAAAAAAAAAAATTCTAAAACAATAAAGAGCAAAACAAGGCATGTATTATTTCATTGTTTATTAACAAGGTTTAGGTTACAGAATCTCCACTTTTGTAAAAATGGAGTAATGAAACTATTTATATCATACAAAATCAAAATTGTAAGAAGAAATCAAATACAAAATGACACCCTGAGTTTCCTTTTGTTCTCAATTAATAAAAACACACATAAGGTGCCATTTTATATACGTCCCTTCCATTCGAATGCTATATCGGCCAGAAATAGGCAGATTATTTTGATCTCAACACAAAGCTCTTAGAGGAAACCAAAATTACCAATATAAGAGTGGTTTGGGGAATGGAGGGTGAACGACAGCAAATTTGAAATATTCCCCGGGTAAGGGTAGGTGGGGGGTGAGAAGCGACATATCCATGTTAAAATTTTGTTTCCTCTTCCTTTTTTCCTAACAACTCCTATGGGCAGGATAGAAACATAATTAAGTGTACAGGAAATATTTTCAAATTTCCCTTTTGTAACATCTTGAATTATGCCTCTATAAAAGATGTACAAAAACTTCTCTGCTTGCAGAAAATAGAAGCATAGTTAGTAATCAAGAGAAACTTAAAAAAAAAAACTTAAAATTTTAACCATAAGACAATTTTAATATAGGTTTTTTCATTTTTTATTTCACAACAAGTATTTAACTAAAGGTTGGTTATTTTCATAATTTACAAGCATTAAAAATATACATATGAATTAATGTTTCAAAAAAAAAATATCAATCTGATTTCTTTAAAAAAAAAACATAAAATATAATTATGTGCACACAATGGCAAACGATCGCTTCAAAGAGAGGAAGAAAGTTTATTTTTCCAATACAGACAAAACTCCAAATATTTTTCATAAAAGCCATAATTGAACAAGTGCCAAGAGCTACGAAGTCCCAACTGCTCTTATGCTTTTTTTTATTTATATAATTTGTTTAGAAAAAGATTCCTTATTTTAAATGGACTTTATTTCTCCCTGTCGCCAGGTTGTGTGAGGAAGTTTGGGTCACATCACATGGCATACTTGCGTGTCCATTCCCTCGCAAGTTCGTTATATTTTTCCCTATCTGTCTTGTATATCCTAGCAATTTCAGGCACTAGTGGGTCATCCGGATTTGGATCACACAGCAAAGAACAGATGGATAAGAGGACTGAAAAACACAACAAAAAATCACCAGTTCTGCCAACAAAAAAAAAATATACATACACACACACTTAAAAATAAGTGTAGAAACTATATTTTCCATTTGAGGAAACATCTAATAGAGAATAAAAATAAAACCCTTGTAGTAATTTTATACCTTAATATAGTAATTATATCCCTTAATATATACTTTGTACCTTCCAAAGTAAAAACCACCTCCTGCATGTACTTTATAAAAATAAGAACTAGAGTCTAAATTTAAAATGCTTTATTTTGGTGCCAACTGTTAACCATATATATTAGGGATGTGCGAGACTTGAAAATTCGAGATCGAGACGAGAAAAAATAATCTCAATCACGTCTCGGGACATAAAATTGTTCTCGAAAATCCGAGAAATTTTAAAGAAAATAATATAAATATGCAAATAACTGCCCTAATAAATTTATTAACTAAGCCAAGTGAAAACTTATTATTTTTTTAACATAATATGATAATAAATATAAGGTTTAATTGGGAGTTAATATATTTTTTTCCTCATAAAGGGACCCAAATTCGCAAGCCATAACCTTAGTTTATTAAAAATGAAAATGTTTCATTAGATGTTTAGTTAAAGATCTTGTTTTTCAATAATTTCAATAACTAGTATTATAAAAAAATTCTTGTCTCATCCTCGTACATCCTTAATATGTATTTTAATTTTATATATATATAATTAAAATATAAAACGGTTAATTTAATTAACTTTATTTCATACAAATTAGCAATATAGTTTTATTTAAGTATAATGTATGCCAAGATTGCTCCTTTAGGCGCAGTGAGAGAATATGAACTCCTCAATGTCTTAGCGATTGGAGGATGCGACAGTTGTAGATAAAATACAGGGTTGAGGAAGAGGGTGCATCAACTTACCCCACTAGTCATATAGCAGCTCTATTTTGGCTAGATTACTAATAAACACACATATCTAACAAATACTTTTAAATAGAAGGGCCACACAGTTTCATATTAAAAACGATTACTGAATAATAGTCTATATATTTATTAGAGTTGGGTCGGATCCACTATTTTACAGATTCAAACCTCTAATTTACCTTCAAATCTCAAATCCGAATATTGAAAAAAATTATGAAAATAGAATAGAATATAAAATACAAAAAGTAGCTTAATGTTAACATTATTCCTTTTAATTCATCCACTAAAATATTTATACATTCGGTTACGAGCTAAATTACTTGTCTGGGGTTTGGTTGTCAAGTTCATCATATAAAAATAATTGGTTCTGACCCACCATTAAACAGTATTAGAGGTATAAAACAAATTTCACTTTAAAATTCAAACAATAATATATTTTTAAAGGATTTGATGCTCGAATCCAAAACATTCTCTAAGTCTCAAATAGCCTTAAGGATTTGAGTGCTCCATCACTAATATTTATATATATTTGAAAAATGACCCTTAGGACACAGGAATCAAACACAGGACTTTTGAATCAAGAGCACCACTGAACTATCTATAATTGGTTCCACGCTCAGAGTGTGTGATGGTCGTGTAAGATAATAAATTACTTCAAGAGATATCAGAAACGTAGTCAATGGTGACTTGGGGTGGGCATTTACATTGTCGCTTGTAGAAGTTTCAATTATATATGGTTGATCTATCTCTCTAAGGCCCTTAGCCCTGTCGAGTGTAAGTCTAAAACCTATTTGGTGGGATGGTGGGTGGGAAGGTGAAAGGCTTGGCGTGGCTTCACAACCGACCAAAGTATCCTTCCGTGCCAACAAGAACAGATGGATCACGGAAAATGTAGATGGTGCTAGCTACCGGAAAAATCATAAGTTTGGAAATATCAGTTTTCTCGAGAACAAGTTAAATTTTTATAGTAATATTTTCAACCCCTCTTCTAATAATATGTGTCAATGTTTATTAGGTGTTACATTTCCTTATTTTTTGTTTTGCAGCCGGCAGTTTTCTATTGAAAAATGTCAATTTTATCGATATTTGATAACTTTTTAAACTGTAGAGGTGTGTATATAAAAGTATAACTTAATCAAAATGCTTCTATTCTTGAAGATAACAGTTTGTTCCTATGGCTCTGCATTTCCACGCCAAATGAAAAGGGCCAATTGCTTTAATGAAAATCTCTTTGTTCTTTTCGCTTTTTGAGGTGGTTTGTAATACAATATGTTTGGAATAAGTTACATAAAAGGATATATATATATTATATGAAATTTGAAGAAGTATGTGGGAAGAAGACTGCAGGGAAGGCCAAGAGACAGGAGAAGCAAATAACAGAAAGTGTTCAATTGAGAGGAAAAGAATGGAAGAGATTAAAGGAGGAAGAGTGGTGGAAGGATAGAGGAAGATGGAGGCATTTTACTAAACTGACCCAACCACAGGCTGGAAACTGTTGTTGATATGAAAGGTTGACAGAAAAACACACAAACAGATATACATTTTTTTTCTGTCCACCTTTCCTGTGCCTTCTTCCAAATATATATTACAATTATATATGGTTGGTAATAAGACATTATTGGTGCAACTTATATGAATAATGAATTAACCTTAAAAGGGCTGAATTACGTGTAGCTCAACGGTAGAACAATGGCACGCTAAACCAAAGATTCAAGGTTTGACACATATATACAGACATTATTTTTCAACTATTTAAATAATGTTAATGTCTGTCGCCCATTATCAAAGATAATTTGTACCAATTTTAGTTGTATTTTGCTTAGAATAAAGGTTGCAATAAATTTATTGAAAATCTACAAACCAAAATAGTGCCAAAGCTTAGTGCCAAGTAAAGGATAAAACTATCACAAAAAAGAAGAAACAGCAGTAACTTTAAAGACATTTGTATTAGTTTTATTGATAAGTGGGTCAGTCTGAAATGCAGTCATCATCATTTGTTCAACCTTGACTCAAAGTGAAATACAGTAAACTTGCGACTAACCGAGGTAATTGAGACTGAGCCTACCTCCGATAGAAAAAACTGATCTGGAGCGTGGAGGATTCATAAATTATAAATCACTAGGATGTACTGAATTTGTGGACATTGTAAGTTTCAAATTATTAATTCATTGTATTATAAAGTTAAGCTAATTTTTAAACTATTGTATAAAAATTGTGTTAAAATTGAACACATTGACAGAAGGAGTGCCCCGGTTCATATGGTGCGGGGCTCGTATAATCGCAAGTACTTTATGCCTACTTGTATACCCCTAATGTTCTATACAAAATTATAGTTTGACTTTTTTTTTATATTTCTGTGCAGTTTAAATTTGGGTGTTCCCAAAGAACCAATAGGAATAAAACATATTTTGTACAATTTTCTTCCAATGAAAAGCTAGCTCACCCTTGGAGATTGTTAGCGCAGGAGACCATTGCGATCTCAGAATATCCAAACAAATGCTGCCATTACTATTTATGTTGGGATGATAAATTCTGGTTGTGAATGCAACCTGAAACATTTTATAAAAATACACTACACAATATCAACAAACAATTATTTATGAATCATACATGTATATTATTAAAAAAAATACAGCCCGGAAAATAATTCACCAAAAATATATTACTTAAGCCTTTTAGTGCCACAGATTATTCTGGATTCGGATGTAAAGCAGGGTTCCTATAGTATCTGCAAAAAATATTCTCCCTGACTATTTTCCCAAGTTCCCTGACCAACTTCTCAAAAAATGTTCACTATAACTTTACGGCACTATACATGTGAAAATATTAATTTAGTTACATTTACTTCAGCCTCCTCCTCCCCTACAGCAGACCTTGCTTCACCTCTCATGGAAGAATAAGAAAGCATACATCTTGCCAATCAGTTCAGGGGAAATTATTGAAAAATAATAAAATATATCTAACATTATCAAAAAGTTGTAACAAACTTGATTCACTTTGGTATCATGTGCAGAAATACGTACTAAATAACAGGGCATTAAGAACATACTAAAAAGTTTGGTATCATTAAAGTTTGATTTTACCTAGCCCGTATATTTTCTGAACTGAATATCTCACAACAGGAGGAACTGTGTCTGCTTTCATATTATTCAATTTTTCTTTTATTAAAATTATCACAATAGTCATACAATAAAAAACTATATTATTATTATTAGCACTGCGTCTTACTACCCGTTCGGGTTGTATGCACTTATGCTAATGTGCAATGGTAGGGTGATTGTGAGACAAAATGGAGGACCTACAGTTTAACGTGGAATCCGAGCCACGGTGGAGGCCTGGCATTCCTCACATTCACAAGTTGTGTTTGTTGTGTTATAACCACCCTACCATTACACATGAGCATAAGTGCATATAGCCCGAATGGGTAGTAAGACGCGGTTATAATAATAATAAAGTTGATTTTTTTCTGGATATGTTAATAAATGGTTAAATACACAATATAAACAAAAAATATAAACAGATTTATACCAATTTATTTTAATGAATACTAATTCAACTCATATTTAAGTAAATAATAACTTTGCTTTCAGTGTATAATATCATCGCTTTTTGAGAAAAGTAGCACCCCTTTTCCCTTAAAAATAACCCCACCTTTTGCAAATCTACTTGTTTATTAACCTAGTTAAAAATGTGGTCATGTATATTACATGAAACTCTTTCAACATTTTATGCTAAAGAATTGAACATAACTTTTTGATATTAACAAGAGTTTTAAATAAAATTCTGTTAGAACTTAAATCAACTTAATATAACTACAAGAGTAGAATGACTTAACATAATTGCCTAAAAATTGGTCGTCAGTTACTAAAACCATACAAAACTAACAATAAAAAGTTCAATTTTGCTACAGTAAAAATATTTCTAATAATATGTTATTTAAGTTGAGTCTTACCTTTGGAGGTTTAAAAGGATAATCTGTAGGAAAGTGAATGGTTAAAAAGAATACACCTCCTTGATATGGACTATCTGGCTGAAACAAACAGAAACAAAACAAAAGGTTAAAATAGGTGATGTATACCAATTTGAAAAAAATAAGAAAAAAATAAAAAAAGTTTTCTTGTGTTAAAATAATAGGTTTGTATTTACCAAACTGCCAGGGATTGAAAAACTAATAAAGGGGCAGACTGAATGTTGGCAAGATTAAGTAGCCAAATGTATTTTAGTGAAACTTGTAGTGTCTCTCAAGGTTGGCACATCACACTGCATGAGCTTAGAAAATGATACATAAATATTTTTCCTCCATTTAAACAGAATTTAAAAAAATATGAAGAAATGAATAGATTTAATGCGAACAAGTATGTGCCAACCTTAATAATAAAACTCGTCAATAAGTTAAATCCAAAATAATTGTTTTAGTGTTAGCATCTTAAAATAATTCAATAACCCGTATAAAAATAAAGCGTAAACACTTGTCTGTTTGGACATATTAGTCCAGTTTATTTGCATTAAAACATATTGGCAGTTGGGTAAATGATAGTAAGCTTTTGAATTGAAATTTTAGTTTTTTCTTCTTCAAATGCAGTCATTATACCCTATAACTAATAGTTCATAATTACTTTGTTAAATAAACTAAATGATGACACCGATAAATCTCGTTTTATATATGTGTTCGAACAGTTTTAACCAATCTAGAAAGAGATAGATTAAAGTTTTAGACAAAAAGTTATTGCAGGAGCTGTAAAAAAAACTACACAAGCATATTATCCTTTATTTTGTTTACAAATAAGATTAATGTAGTTTTCGGACTTGCATAAGAAAGTAGAATATTAAGAGAAACCAAATATGTGGTAATTTTTTTAAATAGCTAAATCATTCAGATAAGATTTGTTATTGTTAATCTTTCTTGCATCCATGGGTCAATCACAGGGCTAGCAATACTATAAATATAGCTCCACTGATTATAAAGGTACCAAGTATGAAATAAAGTGATCTAGGCATGTTATAATAACACTATTGTATGTCATGGAAAATGTATTAAAAATTGGTAGAATTGCACTAAAGAAGATGCCATGTGCCATCAAAATAATAAAATTAAATGCTTTTTTTCCTTCATTTTGTATGTGCTTCATTTCTACAATTCTATCATATTTAATAGCATAATAAAATTTGAAAGCAATTGGATCTAGCCACACAGAATGAAATGGCCAGGTGCAGCAGTGCGAGTTGTCAACCCTTGGTTTCCGCTTGTCTTTTGTCTAACCCTGGCCGAGATAACACATCCTATTGTGCTGGCTGGATAGTAGAGGAAGGCTGATCTTTTGTCACTGTCTTACTAACACATTACAAATTCTGCTATCTTTAATAACCCGAGAAAGCGTCAATGAAAAAATAATTTATTTTGAGAACTCTTGAAAAAAATATTGGTTTACCAGTTTGTAAGCTCGAAGGTCAGTGATGGCTATCAGAAATTTAAAATATATAGCCAATAGGAACAAAGTGAAGATTACTACATAAAATGAATTAGGTAGAAAGAACCTTCAAGAAATTTCAAACCTATTTTTTTACTGTCAAAGATGAATGACATTTTACTATATTTGTATTATTTTATAATAAAATGAATTATTGACTAACTAACAGCTCGGAAATGTATATGTGTTATTTATTTTATAATTATTGTTATTATTTATAAAAAGTGATAAATGCAGGTCACATGACCTGAAATACAAATATGTGAAAGTAGCTCTAATAACTTTTAAAGCCGTCAGTTTTAGACCCTTCCTAATAAAATTGGATTATATTAAAATGTTAAGGTAGTCCATTACTGTTTCCAGCCTATGTTCTGGGTCAATTTTTTATTCACAGCTGGCTTGCTAAGCCTGTCGTAGCTTCATATGCCTTATAATCTCACTTAAGACTAAGATAGGCACAACATCCAGTCCCTGGCTGTTAAATTATCAATGTAAAGGGGTAAAACCACATTTTACCAATGATAAATTTTTCAGCCATGCTGGGAATAAAACCCGGGACCCTTAGCTGAGTAGGCGTACTCGAAAATTTGAGTTGATAGTCAAGTTTTCTGCTTGAGCTATACTCAAAGATTTTAACAAACTCAAAAAATTGGAATACTCAGAATTTTAAATCTCCTTTTCTCAAACATTCCTGGTTTAGTTAATTATATTAAATTTTAAGATATACTTTCATTGAAAAATGAGTCCTGCAATATTTCATTTTGAAAAAAAAAAAAAGTGTAATTATAAATTTTTTCACAAAAATTTTAGTCCTAAAAAATGTTATAGTACTGATTTATTGTTTATGTATGGATTTATTACAAAACTTCAACTGGAATTATTTATTGTAAAACATATAATTTTCTATACTACTTGAACTAAAACAACAACTATGTTTTCAACCAAGCTCAAGTCAAATTTGACTCAAAGTGAAAAATTCCTACTTGCACACTCCTAAAATAATACTAATAATATCCCAATAGTAAAATCTTATCAATGTAATTTAAAAAATATATTTGTATTTTATAAAAGATCCTACTTACTGTATATTGTTAAAATCTTTTTAAAAATCGTTTGATGTGTTTTAAATATTTTTTGAATTTTTACTTTTATGATATCGGAACGTAAAAATTAACTGACCATAAATTATGGAAATATTTTGCAAAGTATAATTTTGAGAATTCTCTACCCTACTACACGACTATTGTTGGACCTAAGTAAATCAATTGTGTGCCATTTATCTGTGCGAGTTCTCCAATCTTATCAGAGTAAATAGAGATTAATTCACCCCTACTAAGAGCTTTATAGAGATTTAGATTAAAAGCTCTTTAGGGTGACTCATGTGCTATAGCTAAGACACTTCATGATATAGCCGAAACCATCACTGAACAAATAAATAGGTTTAATAGACACCGATGATTTAAAAAAATACATTTATTTCAGCCAGAGTATGAAAATAATATTTTAGGTTTGATTTTGGCAAGAATCCATACTTGTACATTTCCTTTGGAAGCCAAGCAGTGTCAGCTAGGAGTATTATATTGAAAGCCATGAAGTCAGCTGGAAAAATTAGCAACGCTTTAGTGGTAAACTAAACAAAGCTGTGACAAGAAAAAAAAAAGGATTATAAAGCCCATGACATGTTTATCAGACTCACTATTATTATTATTAGCACCGCGTCTTACTACCCGTTCGGGTTATACGCACTTACGCTAATGTGCAATGGTAGGGTGATTGTGTAGATAAATCTGTACCGGGACCGAGAATTGAACCCCGGACCCTCAGCACAGAAGTCTGACACCTTACCCCTAGACCACCAGGTCACCCACTCACTATTATAAAAAAAAATATTATTAATAAAGCTCAGCGGGACATCGGGTGCCATAGTTTGGGGGACAGAGAGCTATAAAGTTTGCTAGCAACAAATTAGAAGACTTGCTATTAAATATATAATAAAAATTAGTTGTGTGTTAGAAGCTGTTTTATCCATATAATCTATGTGCATTTGTATTTAATTACTGTGGTGAGGTCAAGTAGATTTAATGACAAATTTTTTTAAAAATAATTTTCAATAAAAACCAAATGTAAACAGCTAATATTTTTGCTAGCATCACATCTTACTACTTGTTTGGGTTATATGCTTATGTATGATTAAGCTGATGTGTTTGGGACGAGGAAGATACTTCACACTCAGAGAAGTCGATAGTCTGAATTATCTTGGTAGTGTGAGTGGGGCAAAGGGCAGCAGGAAGAGGGGTTCTACAGGTGTGTAAAAGACCTGTTATGGAAAATAGAAGTGTCTCTGAAGTGTAATCGAGCGCTATATATGTTGTACTTTGTATCATTATTTAAATTTGCAGCAGGAACATTGAATGTAAGAGAGACCAGGAAAGTGGAGCCCATGGGAATGAAATTCTTGAGGAGTATGCTAGCTGTCAGCATGAGAAATAGAATTAGAAATGAAGTAGTCTACGGGACAAGAGTTGGGGTACAGAGCTTACAAATGATTATAGAAAAAGCTAGAGCAAGAGGGTAAGGGCATGTAATGAGAATGGAAAAGGAAAGGATTTTAAAGAGAAAGATGGAGCTAGATTATGTTGGAAAAATACCTCAAGGGATACTTAGAAAGAGATGGGAGGAATAGATAACAATGTGTGCAAGTGAGAAGAATGGAAGCAATTAAAGGAAGAAGAATGATGGAAGGAAAGAGGTAGAGGGAGGCATTTTACTAAGCTGACATGGCACCAGTCTGGAAAGAGATGATTTGTACCATTGAGAAGATATCAAATATGAGTAGCTTCCCTTTAGTTCATAATTATTATTATTTAGCACCGCGTCTTACTACCCATTTGGGTTATACGCTTAGTTCATAATTCCTACATTCCCTAACCTATCACTTGCATAGCAAGGATCCCAACATTATAATATTTACTTAATGCTGATTTGTTATGAATATAGTGTTTGTAAAGTACCAGGGTACAGTTTTGTTTAAGTGGATGCTGAGAGATGACTCTGATAAGTTGTAATCTCTTTTAAACAACACTGCAGTATATTATTATGTAAATATATTACGACCATAGATTTATAAAAGTAAAAATTAGTATAAAACTAAAACTATAGTATGTAATAGTCTAGTGACACAAATTATATCTTGTGTGCCTAATAATAATAATAATTTTGTTTGTTAAGAAAAAACAATGGCTTCATGTTTTGTCTTTTTAAATAAATGTGCTGAAATATCCCCCCCCCCTCTTTTCCACCAAAGCTAACAAAATAAGGATGAGGAAGATAAAATTTGAGAGACAATACATCCACATTTGCGCAAAAGGAATTGAGAAACCATTTAGGAAAAATAAGTTCCCAACTTTCAAATTTGTGGAGATTTACTGATCTAATTCTCTAAATGATGGAGTTGTCAGTGGCAGGGAAAGATTGAAGATATTATTTTGGAATAATGGGGTGGACTGGCAGGTTTCAAGCGGCCCGAAGCTACAAATATAACAGCTTTTGAACATACATTCATAAATACCACTCAAACTGTGTTCCAACTTGTAAGGTGAAGTATATGCATTTGTATTGTTGGTAAATTTAATAATGAGCGCGTTTCAGCTAAATTATTGTTTACGTCGGTGTTCAGTGCACCCAAATAAAACATCTACATCTACTTTCTATTGATATGAGCAAAATTGCTTCTAAATGGTTGGGAGTCTATTTTTGTTACACTTAAAGTTTATAAAATGATCTTCCACCATCTACTTGAGTAGATTACAAAGCATTCAGTATTCACTAGGGGTGATTGAGTTTTTGAAAATTCGAATATTTTCAGATTATGAGGTGCATTTTCAAATACCTAAAAAAATATTGGTTCCATTCAATTCCTCCACGCATTTTTAAAGGTATATTAAGCTATTATTATTTGAAGTGATGCATATTTATTTCAATTATTTTAAATACAATACTTTATTTGTTTACTAAAACCAGAATTAATAAAAATATCCCTAGTCAAGAAAATCTCACAGGATTTCCAATAGTTTAGCCGCCATAATGATTGTTTGTTTGTGTTTAAAATTAGTACTCTTAGAGTGTACACCAAATATACACACATTTATTTTAATATGTAAGCCTAGTGCTGGCTGCGTTCATTAGTGGTTGTCCAGGCTGTCGTGTAGTACTAATTCCAATTCAAACTTTTTGGTGCTATTAATATTTCATAACTATGTTGCAGTTAAAATAGAAGTGTTAGTACAATTCGTTTGCAATGTTCTTTATGTTAATTTTGATTCACATATCTGCATGACATAATTTTTATAAATAATTAATTACAATCGTTTAAAAGTTACAGTGAATTATTATTATTTTCAATCAGGTTTAAAGTAGGTATTTATTGGGAGAGCTTGCTTGATGGAATTTAAAATCTAAAATTATATAAACGCCACTATACTATTTGTTGAACTTATTTAATTATCATATTTGGAATCCTCCTAAATTTTATTTGTGTGTTTATATAACAGAAATAGATTAATATTTTTGTTTGTATTTTAAAATGTTTTTAAATAAAAAACTATTTCCAAAATTCTTTAGGGATTTGATTAATTTTTTAAAAGTTTAGCTTGTAAATCATTAAGTTAATAATCGATTATAATTCATAACATAAAAGTGATCTTTCTATCCATAATTTTTCTGACGAACACTTTTTTTTAAAAATCTTTTGGCAATGAAAGTTTAGAATTTCAAGAAGAATATCTTTCAAGTGACTTTATTCCAAAATGTTCAGATCAGTGTTAAAATATGTGTACCAGGAAGTAATACCAAGCTGTACCAAGATTTTATTAACTATTCAAATGCAAACTTATTCGCCTTTGATTTGAAAATATTTGTAATCTAAAATCACTGTTCACACATCTCTAGTATTCATTTACCAAATAATTTCAAGTTTAGCTCAATAAATCATTTGTAAACAATACAAAAAACCCAAGAAACAACGAACAGGATGATTTTACATTTAATGCTATCGTTTCTTAACAAATGATGTATTCTGGGCACTTTAAGACTTGCTTGCTGGAGCTTTTTACTAAAATTTAATAAAAACAATCCTTTAGAATTGAATGGATAGCTTTTTTTATAGTTTAAAGTACAGAAGGGTCCCCGTATCCACTGATTCAGTATCTGAGGTTTACCGCTGCCCAATTTTATTTATTTTAAACTAAAGAAAAAAATAGTTTATATGTCACAATACCTACATCATCATCATCATCATCATCATATTATGTACTTTATTTAATGTTGGTAATGTCTTACTGTGAATTATTAAACAATTAAACCTTACCATATTTATGTATGTCACATGAATATCAGGTTATATAATAGTTGGGTAGTATTCGCGGATTCACGTGACCGCGGCCAATCTAGGAACGTATTAGCCGCGGATATGGGGGCCCTACTGTAGATGGAGGAAGGGGCTAAATCAAAATGGCCCACTGAGATATCTCTCTGCATCCCAGTCCAACGCAGTCTAAATATTTTTTTTTTGTTTAAATAATGTGTATGTCACTAGATAGACTAATTAACATCAACAGGGTAAACTGAGCTATTAGCCTTTTAATTCATCATTTCCAATGAGAAATTAAATAATAGGTTAATTTATTGAAAATAAAGACTATCAAGTCATGTGCGGAAAAAATATGTATATTTTCAGCTCAACACGCATTTTTAAGGGCCCAAAAGGATAGTTTTTTTAATTAAATTACTAGCTGTATGCAGCAAGCAGCATTATACGTGAGTTTCTTGCATATGCCACCTAGTAATGGTACTTTGTAGAAAAATTAAGTGTCCATGCCATCAGTTAACATGATCAAATAAGGGAATTTGATCAATGCTTTTATTTCAAAATAAAAGGTCATAAGGTTTATTGTAAAAGTGAAATCATTTAGCTAGCCTTCAAACCAATATAAATAAGAAATAAAATACCATATGAAACATATCTCTAAAGGCGTGTAGTTAAATATTCTGTTTCTTTCAAATTAACGTGAACTTTCTGAACCGACTGATTATAAAAGCACATGAGAATTTCTATGAGTGAAAGCCTACCAATTTTGCCGAGAAAAACAACATGGGACTGACGGCTTTACTTTGTCTCCAAAGGAAGTTGTGCTACAGATTTTAGTCGCTCAAGAAAAATCCGCCAACCTCGGCTGGGTTTGAACCCACAAACAACTGGTCTTGAGGCGGGCAATAAAGATTGTTAAGGCCCCTGGCCCTAACGAGTGCAAGTCCAAAACCTATTTTGTGGGATGGTAGGCAGGAGAGTGCGTGGCGTGGCTTCATAACTGACCAAAGTATCCTTCCACCCCAACAAGAACAGATGAATCACGAAAACCATAGTTGGGGCTAGCTACTAGACAGGTCTCGCGGAAGAATCATAAGTTTGGAAATATCAGTTTTCTTGAGAACGAGTGAATTTTTTATGTTAATATTTTCAACACCCCTTCTAAGATAATGTATTGGTGTTTATTAATTGTTACATTTTCTTATATTTTGTTATGAAGCTGGCAGTTTTTTATTATAAAATGTCAATTTTATCGATATTTGATCACTGTTAAAATTATAGAGGAAGTGTGTATATAAAAAGTATAACTTAATCAACCTACTTCTATTCTTGAACAAAACGTTTCCGAAAAGAAAATTGCTAAACAATAAAAATTATTGAATATAGCCGTTTGTTCCCATGGCTCTGCATTTCCACGTCAAATGAAAAGGACCAATCGCCTTAAGTTAGGTTAGAAATGAATAAAAACTCAAAAAAATTAACAATGTATAAGCTTTGAATTATCCAAAGGTGTGTACAGAGTACAGTGTACCAAAAAAGTAAAATAGTGTATTTTAGAGTTAAATTCGTTTACTGGTGACGTTTCATCTTTTTTCGAATCCAGCCAAATTTTATGAAGCTTTTCAAAACCCTAACATGTTGTTATAATTTTTCTAAACTATTATTTTAAAATAGCTAATTAGAGATATAACATTGTTTTTGAAATATTTTTGTATCTTTGAAGAGGAGCATGAGGAGCAAGCAAAAGCTCAAGTGGGGCCAGCATACCAATTTTATGCTCATATTTTCTGTATGTAAAAGTAAAGTGCTACTTACTGGTCCCATTATTGTGGCCTGCCAGTGGAATACTGGAAAAAATAGAGAAGGCAAAATATTAATGTCTTAGAATTAAAATATACTAAATCTAGGCTAGTACAACTTATTCCATCATTTTTACCAATAGCTAGCAGAGAGAGAGAGAGATTCAGTCAAATGTATATTTAAGAGTGAACATAATATGCCAATCAATTCTGTTATATAGTCGGCTCGAAATTGTAAATTTACACGGACACTATTGCATGTGGTTCATTTCTGATTAAACATTAATGGAGATAAAGGATTAATATAAGTTTCTAATACGTAACATTGTTGAAATAGTAAGTGATATTTGGATAAAAACTGCAGTGAAGACTAGTTTTGACCATTTTAGAATTGCTTCACAGCTAATCATTGTGCAAAATCTTAATTCTATCATAATAGGGACAATACTGAAGTTACTAACAAGAAACTTTGACGCTTTGTCCACCATCGTCACCGTGGAAAATTTTTGAGTAACCATTCAAATATGAATTCACTGCACACATTTCTGGCATATCGTAGGTCTTTTATTTTCCCTTTTACTCCCATTCCTCGCACAAGCTGGGAGCTGAGTTGGACCGGCTATGGTGCACACTCTTAAATATGCTAGCACTTTTTTTTAGCATCGTGTCTTACCACCTGTTTAGGTTGTATCCATATGTACTTAATTACGCTATTGAGTTATGGACAAGGAAGGCCGAATTTAGAGAAGTGTGTCTGCATTTGTGCAGCAAGAGAATGGAAAATCATTTCTGATAAACCATCATCAGTACACCCGACCGGGATTATAGCCCTGATCTCCTTGTCATCGGCAGTCCAGTCTAACACAAGAGCGACACCTTCTTAAACCACTCGGCCGCAGAAGCGC
Organism: Timema genevievae; assembly: GCA_902155825.1. Taxonomy (NCBI): domain Eukaryota; kingdom Metazoa; phylum Arthropoda; class Insecta; order Phasmatodea; family Timematidae; genus Timema; species Timema genevievae. The sequence goes on along the minus strand of CABFWO010000831.1, from coordinate 99,053 downwards.
GTGTCAGCACTATTGACTAGTGAGCAAGGAAACTGCAATGAGAATTAAAATAAGACTATTCTGAGTTTTGAGGGCAGACTGTAAAACATATTCGAATGACGACCATTTTCCCCTAACTTTTAGACATCAAGCAGGTAAGAATTATTATTGTTAAACTTAACTTCATTGACTCTACCACGGTTGTAAGTGCTTGTTATAAAGTTTGTTTATAAGAGATTAAAATATATCAATGTCAAAGATCATACCTAGAAAGCTTATATTATAAATTGGCAAATGTATTTTTAGATGAACTGTGCTATGCACCAATTTTCACAGGAAAAACCTTATTTGATAGCTAGAAAAGTTACTAATCTACTTTTACATATCCATATGTCAAGCCATGTTATTTGAAGCTATCACTTTCAATAGATATTATTGATACCCGTAAAATAACAGTAATAATATACCGGGTGCAAAAATATGTCTATTTTTTAAAGGGTCATCCTACGAAAATCGGACTGCATCTAAGCACTTGTCTTGACAATAATATGAACTTATCCTATCTAAAATCTAGTGCAAATTGGAATCAAATCCCAATGAGTTAATTTATGGCCGAGAATATGAAGCAGCTCATTTGAATTATAACAGTTTACACCCTGCGTTATAAATGAGGGTGGCCAATGGCGATACTACATGACTACAGCCTGGTGACAGTGACTGTCACAAACAAGAGTGACTTCGGATCTCTCGTATAAATAATATCGCTTGACATTCTGGTAGTGGAGTTTTTGTCGCAATTATGGCTGTGCCCTTGGTCAGTAACCTAATACCACAAGCTAATACAATATGAATATTCCAAGTATAAACTTACAGTCATCCCCGACTGGCCCGGCAGAACATTGTGCCGGAGGATCCCTGCCCAGGTCTTGGAGTTCCTGAAACGCACAAAAAAAATACATTAAAATATACAAGTGTTGGCTTAGTTATTACATTAGTGTGTGTTTTGTATGTCTTATTACTACTGATAATTCTTAAAGCCGCTTAAGTGGTCGAATGGTACAAGGTGTCACTATTGTGTTAGACTGGCTTGCTGAAGACAGAGGGATCGAGATTCGAATTTCAGTCGGTGCCACTAAGGGTAGTTTCTCCTAAATGGTTTGCCACTCTTTCCACACAAATGCAGATAAATTACCTCTAAATTGTCTCCTTCCACACTCCCACCCCATTATCAGTTATCAAGTTATCATATATGAGTACGACCTGAACAGGTAGTAGATAGTGGTGTTAAAAAAAAAAGGCATTCTAAAAAAATGGAGTCTTAACACCCATTTGGATTGTATGCTTATGTACTAATAACGATAATGTTCTAGGGACCAGGAAGGATGTATTTATATAGCGGAAGTGTACTCAAATTTTCTTGGAGGAAAAGTGGAAAACCATTTAGAAGATCCCCCGGCAGAGATTAAAACTCCCATATCTCTATAATTTGTATTCCAGTTGATAACGAGAGTGACATCTTAAGACTATTCGACCACCAATGCGCGTGATAGTATTCCCCGGATCATCCAGGTTTCCAGTTGGTTTAAAAAAAGTCCTAATGGCTCAGTTCTTTCTCCCATATTCAATGTCTAGGTATTATTTGTGTCCCTGTGTAAAATGTGTTATAAAACAAACACTGTACAACCATCTCATGTTAAGACTGCCATATACAGGCAGTGCATTTGGTTAACATTAAGAAACCAAATTTCTCACTTTTGTTAATCTATTTAAGTGCAGAATTAAACAACTACTTAGATTCTCAGACTTTTCCTTTTTTTTTTTTATTAAATTCCTTGACATTTCTTTGTTTTCCTGATCAGTGGTCACCCTGTTAACAAAACACAAAGACCCGCTTTGGTGGTCGAAAAGACTGCACTGTGGATGACTAGATTAGGTTTGAATTCTAGTTGGGTCTACTAAGTGTTATTTTCTTAAATGGGTTTACATCTCCACCCATGAAAATGCATATACATTCTCTCATAATTTAACCTCCCAAAATGTGACCTGGTGGTCTAGGGGTAAGGTGTCATAGACTTCTGTGCTGGGGGTCTGGGGTTCAATCCTCGGTCCCGGCACAGATTTATCTGATTGCCAAACCCTTCCTTCACCTCTGACAAGATGTGTATTAATCACAACTTGTGAATGTGAGGAATGCCAAGCCTCTACCGTGGTTCGGATTCCACGTTAAACTGTAGGTCCTCCATTTTATCTCACAATCACCCTACCATTACACATTAGCGTGAGTGCTTATAGCCCAAAAGGGTAGTAAGACGCTGTGCTAATAATATTAATAAACCTTTCTAATCCTTATAATTTTGTGTAATTAATAAATGTGTATCCTGAAAAAGTAGAGAAAAAAATACCTAATTTTTTTTTAAGATGGCTAATCTTTAACTTTTGTTATCAAGAACATTTTTAGTCAAGCCTAATATGTTCAACACAATGTATTAGTTATAGATGGGTTAGATCCTATTCTCAAACTCGAATTTAACATTTTATTTTGAACCTCAAATTGAAGAGAGAACTCTCAAATAGTAAAAAATGTAGCCTACAATTTTAGTAAAAACTTAAAAAGTGATAATATAATAGGTAGACACTAAGGGTCAGGTGTTGTATCCATAGAAATTTATTTGTTTGGATTTCACAGTAATTTTAATTTCGTTGAGAATAATGATTTAACTTGTCTTACGGCTATATAAATTAAGAAATGGTACAAAATTGCTTTATAATATATAAATATTAGTATTTAAAAATATGTTTTCCATGACATAATTCAGCCTTAATAACCCTACTGTAACAAAATTGAAATACAGTAGGCCCTACTCTTTAAATATAAGAATATAAAACCATCAAAAGAACACTCGTTTTAAAATAAGAGATATTCCAGTAACATACCTAACATTAGTTCTGCTTTTGTTTGGTGAAAACAATAAAACCACACACATTTATTTTTTACTGGTTCGTGCCCATTATGTTTCTAAGCTAAGCCCAACTGTGAATATGAGTCTTTTTAGTCAAGAGAGCTGAACTATGTTTTCTTGCAGACAAAAGAGTCAACGAGGAAATAATTTTGGAAAACTTTTTTATTTACATATAGGCAATTAATGATGAATTTTAAAAAAAATCCTTTTTAAAAGTATAGGCCATTTAAAATAGTTCTAACACTAAGGTAATCCATCATTACATGCAGTAGGTAGCTTAGGCAGGATTGCAAAGTAGCCGGGGAACTCAAATGGGGTTTGAGAGGAGGTCGCCTTCAACCACTGGATGCAATGTTTTTTTACGCTTATATACAGCTAGAAGCTTTTTGTAAGTTTTTAGTTGGTATTTGTTAATTTTATAATTAATATTTTTACTAGTATAAACGTTATAATCTAACAAAATAATAAATAAATATGCCTAGATTAAAGTTGGTTTAGTCGTCATAACAGAGATTTGGAACCTGCCGCAATCTACAGGACTTAGGCCACTCCCTAGACTAAGTACAACAATTAGGACTACTAGGGAGGATTAACACAAGGATGTGTGGTACTTGATATTTTATTTGCTCACAATGTTTAACTGGTCATACCCCCCACCCCCAACTTTTTTTTCTCTTAGGATATGTGTAGATCTTGGGGAATCCCCAAACTATGGTTGGGGGAGGGGGGGCTCGAGCCTCAAGGCCACCCCCCCCCCTCCTGTGGGTAAGATACTGATTCCATGTCAAGTTAAATAGTGCATTAAATCTTGATATTACAGATTTTGTTTCAAACTCTGTTTATCTAGTTTGCACTAAAAATATGTAGCTTAAAGTTTTGTATTTACTTTCTTGTCATTTTAAAGCACATAAAACAAGCTTTCAAAGTAGGCCTACCAAGTTTTAACATGACCTGACAAAAAAAAATTATTTAACATTTTTGAAAGTTAGGTTCTTATAAAAGATGTCCTAAAACAATTTTCATATATTGATATGATTGTATGATCAGCAAGTGTCACTTTTCATAAATATCAAAATGAGGCCCTAGGCCTACCTATGAAATTATACCAATAGTAAATTATGTTATCCATGACGAGTGAAAAAATGTGTTTTCTTTATAAAGTGTATTGTTATAATCAGATAGTTCTTAACCTCTTTCATCGCCCTGGCATGAGTTTGCCGATTAATTAACCTCTCGACCCCAATCCCTTTATGACATAGCATATTTATCACCTACTTAGCATATTCAAAACAATCTTAAAACTCTTTGGATAGAAAGCCATGAAGATTATATACATATATTAAATAGCCTCTAGGAAACGTTAATAATTAAGCTCAAAGCCATTGTCAGATCAAAGAATTTATCATAAGACGAAATTAATATGACTAATGTTTTTGTTTTGTTATTTAAGTTTTTCAATTTAAATGATGAAACCCTTCTATATTTTCACCTTTCTTCTTTATTTGAATAGGTATAATCCAATTCGGACAGGAAAGACCTTTAAGAAAATACAAACTTTTTTTGCAGTTAACATTAAGTTAACATTTTATTTGTATTATTTTATAGGCATTGATAGTATATCAAATGTGACATATGCAGATCACATGTTTAATTTATAAAAATTGATTCAGTAACACGACTTTTTTGTCTAAACCTTTCAATCCATAAGTTTGAGTAAGAGTGTTATATTTAACACTTTTAATAAATACTAAACAAAAACCAAACTCAACACATCACCCAACTCACTTTTGAAATGTAAATATTTACGATGGTGTTTAACTTTTCTGTGATCCTGGTTTCTAGGTGGATGATGCTTTGCGTTACACCCATGATCCTACGCTCTAAAATGGATGTGTCATTGTATGATGTGTAGCACCCATGTTTAGTTGTTACAATGAATATTTTATTTTATCTATAATTATTAGGGCTAATTTAATTTATACACACATGAAAGGTTGGGTTAAGCTGGGCTGGATAAGTGTCATAATAATTAATATAAGATGGTTGTCTTGTTATTCTCATGAAGTCATCAATATTATGTTTAAGAGGTTTTACATTTTTAGAATTTAGTCGTTATGGACACTTGCGACCATCTACATCATGTCAAAACACTTGATATTCAAGACTTGTTTCGCCAAGATCAGAGAGCAATAGTTACCTAACCATCTACAGCAATTATATTTGCTGAGAAGTTAATTGTGTTCATTGTAGGGCCTATATCGCCTTTGTAGAGAGGGTAAATTCTGTTTGGGGTTTAGTGTAATGTGTCCAAATTGTTCTAGAACGGCAGAAAGATACTTCTTCGCTTAGGTGAAGTTTTTCTTATTTTATTTAAGTGTTTTGTTCCTTTTTTATTTTCAAGTCTATTCTAGGCCCTATGCGTTTTGCTGTTAGAGTAAAATATTACGACATACTTATTTTGGCTAGTAAACAACATATTTATAAAATGGGATGGATATAGTAGGGCCTATAGTCAGTTTTTTATTTTTTGTAAAAGAATATATTCTCAAAAGGAGCCATAAACGTTCCTAAACATAATCCTCTCTTATTTGGCAAATAAAAGTTTAACCCAGTCAAAAAATGATTTCATCAACCTAAATCACAAATGTCATTTTATGAATTATTTACATTTAGGTTCTAAAAATTATTAATTTAAGTTTAAATTATTCATGCAAGGCTACAGGCAATGAGTGACCTCTACATGAGGTCCTCCAATGAGGGCTAGGCTTAGGCATTCAAGACTATTGATCTGTTTGGGTTGCACCATTTCAACACAACTTTCAAATCAACACGGTACTTACTTTAAAACAGCCACGAAACAGATTAACGTTAAATTTACAGACATTACTCGATAAAATAACTTTAAAAAAACTAGGCCTACAATGAATCATTCACTTTACTTCCTGCTCTATCAAAGAACGATTTCACAGTTATCTTTTGACACAACATTTGACGTAACCCATCCAATTATTCGCACTTTAAAATCAGTTCTAAATGTACTAAAAAAACATATAGACCTTGTGATATTATGAATTAGATTAAAATACCCAGCTGCCATCTCAAATACAGCAGTAAGATGTTCAATGCTCCTTCACACTGTAGACTCAAAAAATCGTTATGAGAGTTTAGAATTGATCTTTCACATTAACTATAGGCACTTTATCAATTTTATATTACACATATATGAAATAAAGCCACAGATTACCTTATTAATTCGTTTTAACGCCATTTGATGGTTGTGTGTGTAATAACTTACTGGTTTAAAACCAGACAATGAAAACTCCTAACCAGATACCTTTAGATTAGGTAGTGAAAATGGCTGCTGTCTTTCAGCGCAGTCTAACTATATTAGTCAAAAGAGATTTTAATACACTCATTAAAATCTGTAGAATTTAGAAATATCTAATAAAATTATTTTATATTATAATTAAAACTATTATACTAAATCTTATAGTTCTATAACTAGAATATAATAATGAAAATAAGACAATTATATTTTAAACCCTAATTTGTTTTAACAAGATAAATCTACTTCCAGACTACGTGTTTTTATTTTCCAATAGTTTTAAACGTAATCAATAGGTAGCGTGAAATATTATCAATTTTAGCTCCTGTATCGACCCAAGCACAAAAGTTATGCAACAAAAAATAAACAGTGACGGAAATAACACTCATCACCTTTTTCTTTGGAATATCAATGTATTAATCCATGTCTTTAAGCAAAAAATAAAAAATAAATTAAAATGATGATACAAACAAATGGCTAAACAGGCTTTTACTATCGACAAAAGTAAAACATTTTAGAAGAGGACCCCATCAAAATGTCACTTATAATTCAAAATGGCACCCATTTTATATTTGTCTCCAAAATACCCAAACTTTATTTTTTCGATTTCACTATGTAAATCTCTGGATCAACACCTGCATTTTAATAATCAGGCCCGATGATGGCGTAAATTGCACTGAAACATGTTGCTTCTAAGACTTTGATGTTAGTTATCACTTCAATAAGGAGATGGGATCCAATCATTTAAGATAAGGAATGAAAACTTTATTAAAATTTAATACCATTTTACTTTACGATTTGATCTTTAGCATCCTCAAATAAATTAATGACAAATTTATGTTTGCATCTTGTTGAATTGATCTTTTGACAAAAATATAATGATCTACATTACAAATACATATAAAAATTCATTATTGAAGTAAAAAAATAATATCCAACAATTCTGACTACTAACGTATTTAAGAATCTTGTATATTAATCTCTTATCAAAGGTATTTTATTTGATAGTTTTAATAATATAACAACCAAACAACTGAAAGTGTACAACTGTCAAATAGCTCCTTTTCATGGTCTAGATTTACATTTGTATTTTTTCAATAATTTTAAACTTTTTGTGTAATTAGTCTAGTTTAAAACCTAGATATTTTAAAGTGTTTTATGTCTCGATTTTATTCTTCCTGTATAATTGCTTTATTTCACCATTTTCGTATTATAACAACTTTAACTTTTTTACTAAACCTATAGAAATTTAAAACCTTTCAAGTTTAATACATCAATCAAATTGTATGTGCTTGTTTTTAAAATTAATTTGGTTAATTTCCAACTAATTTACATGACTTTGTCTCTATCATGCAATATAACATTTAAGGTTTTTTTTATATTCATTACTATTTTTATGTATTATGTCAATAAACTCTATAATTCGTACAATATTCCACCAACCTTTTAATATTCAACATTTCTTCCTTGTATAAGTAAACAACATTTAAGTTTGCAGGTTTTTCGTATTTTTAATGCCACCAATGTATTCCGAGGCCTCAAAACATATAAAAAGATATATTCCTCCCTATTTTGCAAATTGAAATAAAGATTTCCCGACTTTCAAAATGGTGGCATTACAATGGGGTTAGGAGGCTCAATTAAGTCTGAGACTATTTTTTTTATGAATTCATCTCATACACTAGCTCTAGAAGCCCCCGGTAAGGAAAAAATAAAAAACAAGTTTTGAAATTTTGGAAAAACTGTTTTCGAAATTTTAAAAAATGGGCGCCATTTTCAGTGGTAAGGGACATTTTTATGGAGTCCTACTCCAAAATGATTTACTTTTTGTCAAAAGCAAAAGCCTGCAATGCCGCTTACTTGTACAATCATTTGTAGTTGTCTTATAAAATTTTCCTTGGAGGACACAGACTAACAGGAAAATACTTACTTTCAAAAGCATCCCTAAAGTCAATGACAAACAAATATTTAATGTAAAAACATGTTATAATGAAATTATCACTAAATGAAACTGAGGCAATAAATTTGAAATATCAAAGTATGTTACGAAGATTGCAGTAGTAAAATATTTTTAAGAAGGAGCTCGAGATGTATTCTTGGATAGTCAGATGCATGTTTTTATTTATCAGCTGTTTGCTAGTAATTACAAAAAAAACTTATCGTAAGGCATGGTTGAGGCCAACGACAAGGTAAAATAATTGTTTACGTCTTTACAAAATAAGTTAAATTTACTTTCCTAGCACTACATTGTGACAGAACAAAAAACACATTATTCATTTAACTTAATCTTCGTTTCTCATAGCTTACCGTGCTTATTTCAACTATGTTGGAGCTTTTAAGATAGAGCCATAGTGTATTCGTTTAGAGTAGAACTTTTACTTTTCAAGATATTATGAATTGCAGCAGTAGCTGCGAGTGCTTTGCGATGAATTCACTATATTATTTTAAATGAAGTGTAAACAATGAAAAACCAATAAAACCTTTAAAAAATACCTTTTTATTATAACTGCCTTTACAAATACTAGATTATAATGTTTCATGAATAATAACTTAATTACGGGAAAAATTGATTGAATCGTGGGAACATTGCAACATTTTGATTTGTAGATTGGAGAATGTGAGTTTTGCACCAAGCCGATACGGAGAATGTTAGTTTTGATAGCTAGATTGGGGATACAATATTTTAGAAAAAATATATAGAAAAGCGGATTTTTCTCGATTAATTTCAAAATTATTGTATAAGATTATAACCATGATCATATAAACACAATGTACAAAATACAATCATTGATTGAAAAGCTTACAAATTATTTATATACTTTTAAATCTAAAATGCAGAAATTTCTTCTACTTGGAGGCACTCAATGATTTCTCCCTCTTCTTCCTCTCAAATTGTTCACTAGAGATTAAACTATGTTAATAATTACAAAACACAGCAATGATACACATAAACCAAATTGCTGTAGAAAACTAAGCAACATCAGGGTGATCACATAATCTGATTGAGACTTCTTATTGCCTGAATAGATAATGAGAGTTTTGCGGCCAGACTCACAGTGGAAAATGTTAGTTTTTCAACTATGTCATATTTTCAACACTGGATATGATTATATATACTGGGGAATGTGAGTTTTGCTTTATATAACCACTTGATTCACTTGCAGACCAACAAGAGAAACAAGAATATTTAAATAGCTCATTATAGTTCAAAAATGGAGAATGTGAGTTTTGCAATTACACCCCTCAAATGATAGTCTCTGGAACGGCGTGATTTCGCGAGTTATTATTATTGTTATCGATGTTGTCGATCAAAGCTTTTTCAAACTCTTGGTAAAGCTGTGCTCTGTGGATACGAATGTTTATGACCACAAACCTCTGTTTGTTAACGCTTTCCTTGACTAAACTAAAATCTTGGTTTCAACCAATGAGCTGAGAATAATTGTGCGCTAATTTTGAGTCACCGTGACCCTTATTTTAAATATTAATGGTTTGGAATGGATATGAACAAGTATATTTATCTAAATGATTTACACCAACTGCTAGTTAGAAAGGTTTGACAATAGGTTGCGTTTATTATTGATATGTAAAAGTAAAAAGTAAGATTGTGATACTGTAGCATTTAACACTACTTATACAATTTATTCTCTTGATAATCTTTTGTGAAAGTTTTGATACTATTATTGCTTCTTTATTTATTCTTACTATTATTTGTTGAAATTGGTTAAAAATTATTTGATTATGGATAAAATAAATAGGGTACCGGTAAGACTTGATCTAGTCTTATACTTTGTGGTTTATGTGGCCTTTTTTATGAACATTTGAGTTTAGGTATGTTATGTAAACTTAAGGTCAAATCAAACTAAACACCATTCCAAATAATAACTAAAAATAAAGATAAATATGGTACACCTATTTTTCATTGATTTGCATTACATTTAGGTTTACTCAGTGATCTCTATACTATACCTGACGGACATGAACACTTTCCCTTGCAAAGGACCAAAACCAACAAGTTGGTCGTCTGTTTGATTCTGAAGGGACATATCTAACAATTTATTTCAATATTATTGTACAAAATCATATCACTGGTGATAAAACTCTTAATGTTTGAAAATAGTGAAGTATTATATCACACTTGGGTGAATTAAACCTTTATATTAAAGAATATGCAATTCAGTTTCACAGGTAATAGTGTATAAATAGTACGAGTAACATCTTTGATATAGGTATTAATATAATTATGTATCTATCGCCCATATTTTTTACTTTCTGCTGAAGCTACACTATATTTAAAGTTGGTTATTAACTTTTACAATGGTTTCAGAATAAAATAAATAAACCATATTATAATGAGTGTTCGATAGCTATAATGAAATAAGATTGCTAACAACTTGATTACACTAAATATTACTATAACTTGATTTTTGCAAGAAGCCCGTTTTGGGAGGCCTTATTTCGTACCTGAATCCTACTGTGTTGTAGTATTTTAGTAGAATGAAAGACCTTCCTGAACAGTAATAGAAACTCTATTCTGAAAGGTCTTTTATCCTACCAAAATACTGCTATATGGCAGAATTCTGGTACAAAATAAGACTTTCCAAAATGAACTTCCTTCCAAAATCATGGTATATATTATCTTACATCATCTTATTTAAAGAAACAAGTCACGAGTTTTGAACTTATTTATGTTGCCAGATCTTTTATTAACACATTAATTTCATTTAACTACCACATACATATTGATGTCGCTCATATATTAATACAAATTAGCGAATTGCTATGTCAAAATGTCACATTGCCATGTATGTGTGTAAGAGAGAGAGAAAGATGCCCGAAAGTTTCTTTCTCTCCTACACAAGAGTGTGCAGACGACAACTCGAAAATTTCAGCCCCAGATGTCCGTCCATCCATTTATATTAAAGAAATCAACGGGTTTACATAAATACTAGTTACTATCAGTTGTTGTATCAACATCTTAAGTGATCTCTATACCGCATCTGATTCGTACACAAACTATTATGATTTGGTGTTTGTACTATTCCAAAACCCTCGCCTTCAAAAGATTTTGGAGCTTTTTTTTAACATTTTGTTGTTGTTAGGAGATAATTTGTATTTTCTTGATTAATAAACTTCTGTTCCAAGATAGATATAGTTTGGATACGTCCATAAGCATTTTATTGCAATGAAAATAACTCCAACGTATTTATTGAAGTGTATTGAGGTTCTTACTAAACACTCATTTAAACTTTAATAAATAGGGTATCGAGTATTATTTTATACATACATTAGATAAATATTCCCAACAAAGTTTACAAAGGAACAAAACTTTGTTAATAAAGAGAGTGCAAATAGTTTACCAACAAAAAAACTCATGTATTAGATAGCCAAAGATTTGGTTAATTATGGTTATAGCCATATCTAAGTTGCTTTAACCACTGAGTTATTCGAGAGAGTCGTCCCATGCCCAGGGCACAGACAAATAATAATATACCCAGACAATCAACCTCAAGGTTAAAATGGTTGCGCTCCTTTTGACAGCTTGAGTCCTTCAACACTAGGATCGCTGCGGTTAGTCTTATCATCACCCAGCAGTGACACTAGCGAGGCCCAGTGTTGAAGGACTCAAGCTGGCAAAAGGAACGCAGTAAAAACCCCCGTAAGGCCGAAAGTCAGTGTCTTACTTGTCTGTGGCCCAGGGTCAATCTTCACTCTGTGCTGGATGTACGTAAATCGTCGGCTACATATGAGTGATCAATTAAGATCACGAGCTATCAGCTAACGCAGTCATCTTTGACTCGGGAGCTATTTATGCTTCCAATAGTACAATGACAATCATAAGAATGCGTATATCAACAAATGTGTTAAAAAATAATTCAAATATCACTTGCTACTCAAACTTTAACCATGTGGCACGAAAAAAAAAAGTGGTAATTTATGTGATTTCATTCTGCCTCAGTTTAAATAACTTTATTGATTGATTATATCATGGAAATATGAGATTTGGTATATTTATATCGTTTTAGTAATCATATATAGCGAAGACTATAGGCCTTACGTTGGGATTACAATATTAATAGTTTCATTTTATTAGTTTTAATATTTGTGTTATCAATAATACTTATGATTATTATCAGACCAAATTTAATTACAGTTTTATCTGGATATGGTGGCTTAGGTTTAGTTTGATTTTGTTTAATAATTTAATATCAAATTGAAAAATCCTATAATTATGGTATATTAACAGCCTTATCAAATAGTATTCGTGATAATAATTATTGTTAAAAAGCCTCGTTTATTATGTAACAAGTTGGACCCAAACATGTTGGCCAACGTGTTGAGAGACAAGACATGTGGAAAAGTAAGCTGCGTTTATTGTCACCAACTTATTGGACCAACATCCTGGGCTCTCCGCCTTTTTTTAAAATCATTCTACACATTTCTAGTAATGGATAACGACGTATTATTAGCCGTTTCTTCATTTATTGTATTGACAGGAAGTGTACTCTTGCAGAAAAAACCAAAACGTAAGAAACGGTAGGGGGTTCGAGTTTTTTTTTCTAAACGTCGAATTGAAGGTGTGTAAAATGGGAATAATGAATTACCTACATTTGCAAAGTGGATATGATAACTTTGTACACATGTAACATCACAAAAAAACAGAATACTTTTGATTAAATAAATTAGTTTAACTTTACTGTACTATACCTGTTTCATTCCATGATAACATTAATATGCAAACCCCGAAGTTAAAAGTTAAACTAATCTGAAAACTAAACACGTGCTTCGCCAATGTTAGAGACTGATTCAACTCTATAGCACATGCGCAGAACCTTCCAACTCGGCCAACATGTTGGATTGGTCGTTTATTATCTCCAACAAATGATCCAAAACAACCCAACACAACTTGTTGACTCTGACCGGCTCTCCCAACACCAACATGTTGGCCAACATCCCCAACAAGTTGGGAGTGCATTTATATTTTAACACAACTTGTTGGGATCGTGTTAGCCAACATGTTGTTTTACAATATAAACAAGACTCGCAGCATTTGCATTGATGATACATTTTGGAAAAAAAAATATTCAAGTTAAATAAAAAATTCTGATATAATAACGGTGATTAAATTAATATTGGTAGTTTAAATATTTAAGAACAATTTTAACTAGTAATAACGATATTAGGGTGAAAACTAGGAAAATTATACATTCAGGAAATGCATTCTATTACTGGGTCAGTAAGTTGGTATTTTTATTTAATTTATTTGAGGTATTTAACGTGCACTTTATGAACCGACTGATGTATCAGCAGACGAGAATTTCTATGAGCAAGGGTGAAAGGGCTTACCAATTTTGCTGGGAAAGGTATTTTTCGCATACCTTTCAGGGTTATTTTACATGCAACAATCGACATGGGAACGATGGCTTTACTTCCCCCGAAAGGAAGTCGTGCTACTTATTTTTATCGCTCAAGAAAAATTTGTCGACCTCGGCTGGGCTTGAACCTACAATCCATTAGAACCTGAGACGAGCAATTCACCCCAAGACAACCTAGGTCAACAAGTAAATTCTTATCATCTCGCTTGTTTTCAAGAAATGTAAAACTAAGAATTTACGAAACAATTTTACCGGTTGTTTTCAATGGCTGTGAAACGTGGTCTCTTACCTCAAATGAAGAAAAATGTAGGTTGCTTTAAAACAAGGTGCTTAGGGATATATTTGGTAATAAAAGGAATGAAACTACTGGATAGTGGAGGAGGTTACATAATGATGAGCTACAAACACTGTACTCATCACGAGATATTGTTGGGATAATCAAGCCTCGTAGATTACGGTGGACAGGGCATGCAACGTGAATGGGAGAATCTAGAATCTTGTTGAAGACTTAGACGCAGATGTAAGGATTATCTTAGAATAGAATTGAAAGCGATAGGGTGTAATGAGATGGACTGGATATAACAGGCTCAAGACAGGGATAGGTGGCGTACTCTTGTAAGTATGGTAATGAACCTCCTAATTTTTAATGCCATAGAGTAAATAAATAATTTGCTCTTATAACAAAGAGAGCTCAAATTTCTTTTTATTCCTGACTTACTGCTGCAATGGCAGCTCCTACACCTCCTACGATTCGGAGTTCAACTATGACTGCAGTTTTAATCATTACTACAGCACGCTTGTTTAGTAGCCCTTTAAAAACCCAGTACGTTTTTTTGTGAGTGCACCGCATCTTAATACCAGTCTTGGCTCTCCACGTAATTTACACAACTAAGAAGAGGAAAGGGAAATTTATGGTAAGTTTTTAATGCGTTTTCGTGGAGGGACAGGGATTTTTTTTGATAAAAAAATTCTGATGACCTCATTACCTGAAAACTAGACAAGGTGTGAATGATGCCTTTGTTCACGTGGCCAATGGTGCGGGTTAAGATAAATTAATAACATGTGGTCCGACATCTTAGCTCAGTCGGTAGCGTGTCTTTCTACTGAGCTAAGGGTCCCGGCTTCTATTCCCAGCATGCCCGAACAACTTATTATTGGTGAAATGTGGATTTCCTCTTTTCATAGTTATTAATTAACAACCGGGGGCTAGATGTCGTGTTTATTTTATATTTAAGTTAGTTTATAAGTCACGTGCTGATATAATCAGTCGGTTCAGAAAGTACACGTTAAATACCTCAAATAAACTGGCCGGGGGGAGGGGGGAGTATGCAGCGTTGTAATTATTATAATTGACTGTATCTGGTGTGTTGGACATTTGGAGACTTTTAAAAGTGATATACTATATTTTCTTTAGTTCATCCACAACTTTAGAGAGGGGGGAAGGATAGTATTGTGAAAGCGACTGTATCTGTAATTTAATGAATTTTAAGGGCCCTACAGACGATCCGATCTGTTTGACCCGACAGTCGGTCTGACCAAATCAGGTGCTACCTACAGACTTTGTGCCTGATTTCATCAGTTTTTTTCCTCTCTCTAAGAGAGACACACGCATCATGCCTCCTATATTTTACAAACACAAAAAAATGTTGGGATCGTGCTAATAGCATCGTTAGGGATTAATTCCAGAAAAAGAAAAATGTGGGCCAAAAAAATTGCTAATTGAACGGAAAAAATTCAGTCATATGCTGTTACTACATTCACAATATGCCTACTACTCGCACCCTTATTTGTAGTACAACTGACACGTTGAAATCACCCGACAACGCTACAGACGACACTATTTGGTCGGACGGTCGTGCGGTTGGTTGCGCCGGCCACCCGACATGAAATAGGAAAGTTTTGGTTGGGCGACACACCTACACACGACCCGATATTGCGCCTGACCTGACCAAATCATGTCTGTCGTCTGTCGGGACCTTTAGTTAAAGTGTGATTAAGCTTGTTGTCTCTGTGGGTTTACACAACTTAGTTTTCTATCTGGCTATCCGAAACAATACACACGAGGAGTAAATTCACCAGCACTCTCCTGGGATGATGTTGATGATAACACGGTGTCATGGAGATATGACTGAATCTAAAGCGCGTGAAAATACTCGTGAAGAAAGGCCAGTGAGTGTTGGATGGAGTATATCAACGCAATTAGCGAGTACTAGCCTAAAGAGCGTGTGAAAACACTTGTCCAGAAAGGCCAGTGAGTGTCGGATGTACTATATCAATGCAACTAGCGAGTACTAGCCTAAAGAGCGTGTTAAAGCACTTGTCCCAAAAGGTCCAGTGGGTGTTGGATGGAGTGTATCAGAGCTATTAGCGAGTACTAGCCTAAAGAGCGTGTTAAAGCACTTGTTCCAAAAGGTCCAGTGGGTGATGGATTGAATATATCACTCACAGTTACTAACGAGTAGGCCTTCTTTATTGACAAAGGCTCAATAATTGGTTGACGTGGTATAGCCGGAAATTAAACCATAGTCCTCTCGAATGCACACAGCGGCGTATATTCCGTCGCAACGTTTCGGCTCCTCCCTCTACGAGCACCCACAGAGCCGACTGTTGTAGGTGTCGTTCCGAATCAGATAGTTTTGGGTCGGTCGTTTCGCCCGGCTTCACACAACATTACCGCAAAGCGCAGGACAAACAAACGGCGACCGACGACTTTCAGCTGTTTTGCTCCGCCGCTGACAACCAGTGCGGCCAACAGCCATGTCAGTCTATCGAAAGTTTTCATTTCGGACAGTCGGATGTTACACAGAGCGAGTTGCTTCAAAGAGAGTTTTTTTAATTCGCTTTGATATATCCGTTGCGAATGACTATTTTAATTTATTTTATTGGGTATATTGTGATTTAGTTTTGTTGAAATTAAATTGTGGTTTTGCGTCAAAAATATAACGTGAATGCAGTGATTGTTCGAAACACCATCTCAATAATGGTTCGTTTATAATGAGGATTTTACTTCAAATTATTTAATTATTGAGGTGTATGTTATTTTTTATCATCTATTTAGGCCTATAATAGTAGTTTGATTTTGTTCGCAACATATTGTTGCGTGTGTATGATTTAAGAGTCAACGTAAACTCAAAGAAGATGTAACTGTCTTGAAACTTAATTTATTGTTTTTAAAAAAAAGGAACGGTTACACAATGTTACAAAGTTCCAGCTGTAGAATTAATTCATATAAATAATCTGCAACTGTTTCAAATTTTTTTTAAAAAAAAGTGATGGTTACACAATGACGTGCGGGAATTATTATTTGTTTCCTTTACGCAGTGCGTGCTCTCAGCCAATCTTTTTCTAAAAAAAAATGCGTGTGTGTACGGAAGATACAAGGAGAAGAGGGTGCTGCTGGCATGTTGGTCACACGTGGGTGTCGCATTAGGGAATTCGTAGTAATTTGGAGTCTTCATGCATGGACCCAAGACAACGCCGCACAAATGTGGAGCCAAGCTGCGGGTGAGTTCAAACAATGCTATCCTCATAACCGTTTGTTAAACTTGGCTTGATGTTTTATTTTGACACTATTTTTATGTGCTCGTCAAGTTACTAATGGGTGACTTCCATTAGTTCTTATCTTAAAGGTTGGAATGTAGGGAACGCGAGAAAAGGTGTTTTTATAGTTTTTATAACAAAATATTCTTTTAGAATTTTATTTTCTTCACATGGAGAGTGTTTTTTGCAGTTTTTATAGCAAAACTTTTTTTTTTGACAAAATAAATAAAACATTTCTCCAGTAGAAACATAGTTTAATTTCCTTCACATATTTACATCAACAGTTGTTGATTATCTGTCATGAACATAGCGGCATTAGATGACAAACTTTTTAAATTACGAGAAATATCTGTCAAGGGTGTCCTGAAATTTAATGAAAACTTTTTCTTTTCATTTAAAAAAGTTTCTTATCTAATTCCTAAACCTCATGACAGATATTCGAGAAATGTTGATATCACCATACGAAGAAAATTAAACTTTAATGCATCTACTGGAGAAATATTTGATTTATTTTGGCAACAAAAATAGTTTTTGTATAAAAACTGAAAACACCCTGCCCTTAACTCGCGTAGGCCTACCCTAAATCCTCATCTTGAGGTAAGGTGGAAATGAATGCGCGTTAGTGTTCATATTTTGGTTGTTTCAATTACAAAATATTTGTTTATTCAAAATAAATAAAATATTGATTGAGAATATTTGTTTAGTATAATTTTCTAGATTTATTATTTTCAATCGTTCTTGAATGGCTGACAATTTATAAGCGTTGCGGCATTTGAACATAACTTTTTTCTTTTAATCCAAAGAGATTTGCTCAAATGACGTGATGCTCATTATTATCTTCTTAATATATATAATTCTTCTATACGTGTGTATGTCACTGAACTCCTCCTAAACGGCTGGGCCGATTTTGATGAAATTTTTTGTGTGTGTTTGAATGGGTCCATGGATGGTTTGGATTCACAATTGGATCCGGTAGGTGGCGCTGCAATCGGATTCTAGGATTTATTTTTAATTTTTTAGGGAATTTTTTAAACGATTTTTTGCATATCAGAACATATAACCTCAAAATTTCACCCCCCCACCACCACCCGCAATATTTATAATAATGAATATAATATTAATAATTGACCGTTAAAACCTTCTGAAATTTGTAAGCAAGCTTCGCAATTTTTTTCGATACAGCTGATATGTGGAGTTGTGGGCGAAATACCAAAAATGAAAAGATGTTTTATTTTGTATGTTGTCTTGACAAACAATGAATTTGTAATATTTGTGTTACTCACTAATTGGAGTTCATTGTGAATTTGTAATTGTGATGATCACACAGTATTTGTTTTATTATCGAAATCAATTATGCCACCCAAACTAAAAGCCAACGTTCGGGCAGGACAACGTCTGTCGGGTCCGCTAGTATATTATAATATACTCAAGAGCGGTTGATATTACGAAATGTATAAGATTAAAATAAACACAGCTACTGGAGAAATATTTGATTTATTTTTTACAAAGAAAAAATATATTTTGTAATAAGAACTACTAAAATACTTAACTCGATGCCCCGTTAACTTAACCTTTATAGAAGTACTAGCAATCCCGCACGGCGTTGCCCGTGAACCACTGTGGTATAAGAATTAAATA
>CABFWO010000831.1:33503-72151 GCA_902155825.1 Timema genevievae | reverse complement strand
GGGGAATAAAAAAACAATGTGATAGTTTAGTAGTTTCTAGTTTGCATTGCAAAGCATCATGGGTCAACACACATTCCTGCGAGTGTGTGAATTGTTACGTCATTTAAACAGATTCTACTCTCGATTTCCAGCGAACGCGTGAATCTAACTTTGAACTGGTTACACGATAATTAAAGAAAACTTTAAATTATTTTAATGAACTTGGTATTACCTTACAAAGTGTAAATGTCCATACAATGAAAATCAAGTAAATAGAAAATAAAATTAAGATATTTAGTGGCGGATTTTGTGTCAAGTTAAATAATTTGTCTAGTACCACTTCCTACCACATGTTTAGGTTATACGCATATGTACTAATTAAGCTACTGAGTTAGGGATGAGGAAGGTTTGAATGTAGAGAAAGTGTACCCACATTTGCGAAGAGGAAGAGTGGAAAAACTTTTTTGGAAAAAAAAATCCCAATCTCCCTGTCATCGGTAGTCTAGTCTAACACGAGATTGACGCCTTAGACCATGCGGTCACCGAAGCAGATAGGATTTAAAGAGTTGAATGCTATAATTCTATTATATATTAGTTAGTTATTAATTTGATCGAATGTTTTTGCTCCACAGAAATAATATTACTTGCCTAATCGTTTCCAGCCCGTGACCTGGGTCAGTTTTTTATTCAATACCTAATATTTTTCACTACCGACTTACTAGGTCTGTCGTAGCTTCATGTCTTATAATCTAACATAAGACTAGGACAGACACAACATCCAGCCCCCCGGCCGTTGACTCATCACTGTGAAAGGGTAAACCCACATTTCACCAATTATATACATTTCTCGGCCGTGCCGGGAATCAAACCCGGGACCCTTAGCTCAGTAGATAGACACGTTACCGACTAAGCTAAGGTGTTGGATTTTTTTTATTGGTAGTAGGCCATAAAGCAACTTCTACTTTACCTTTACAACATTCCTAATTTTTTAAATCAATAATTTACCATATTGAGGTGAAAATTAAAACGGTATCTGTTGTCGTTTCCTACCATGTTTCTTATTTTTAAATTCACACGTTCAAGTAAAAACTTTATTGTATCTAGTTTAAAGTTTTTTAGTTGTGTAACCAGCCCAGTCTTGCGCGCTCCCGATTATATTTTAGCAATCGTTAGTAATGATGAGTTCACATCACGCTAACACGGAAATAAGTTATTTGAAATCCTCTTCGGTATTCGGACTTCCCAAAGGTGGACGTAATTACACCTGTCAGTATCGTGTCGAATAGACTCATTTATACATTATCTTGTGTGGAAACTAGGGGAAAAACTCAAATCGGGGACTATTTTCCCAGCAGGTGCGGAGTAATAAGAGCCGATGTGATACGCCATGGTATGTCCCTACTTTAAGGGGGGAGTATAGGGACGTGAGGTAAGGTAAGTGTTTTTGCAGTTTTTATATCGAAATATTTTTTGCCAAAAATAAAATATCTTCAGTAGAAACATAGAGTTTAATTTTTTTCACATGGTGTTATCAACAGTTACTATTATTATTATTATCACCGCGTCTTACTAACCGTTCGGGTTATACTCACGCTAATGTGTAATGGTAGGGTGATTGTGAGATGAAATGGAGGACCTATAGTTTAACGTGTGATTCGAACCACGGTGGAGGCCTGGCATTCCTTACATTCACAAGTTGTGATTAATACACGTCTTGTCAGAGGTGAAGGAAGGGTTTGGTAATCAGATAAATCTGCGCCGGGACCGAGGATTGAACACCGGACCCTCAGCACAGAAGTCTGACACCTTACCCCTAGAACACAAGGTCATCCTCATCAATAGTTGTTGAATATCTGTCATGAGCGTAGCGGCATTACATGAGAAACATATTTAAATAAAGAGAAAATGTTGTCATTTAATTCCAGGACAACCTTGACAGATATTCAACAACTGTTGAGGTCACAAGGTGAAGAAAATTAATCTCTAATGTTTCTACTGGAGAATATTTAATTTATTTTGTACAAGAAAAAAAAATGTTGCTTTAAAACTACTAAAAAACATGGCCCTTTTATCTTGTCCCTTACACTCTCACCCTTCACCACTCATTAGACTATATTGCCATTAACGGGGAAATCGGGGTCTGAATTAAAGGTGGTTTTCCCTAAATAGTTTAGCCCGATACCTAATAATGGTTCAATACCTTAATTAACTCGTTAGCGTGTCTGCATACTGAGATACGTGTCACGGGTTTGATTCTGAACACGGCCGAAAAGTTTTAACATTGGTGACATTTTTGTTTGATGGCTGGGTATGTAAATTAGGGATGTGAAAAAAGTATCGAAACTTTACTAATATCGATATTTTCCTTTCGATACTCGTAATTTTTTACTTGATACTTTTGGGTGCTCACAATCCGGTATCGGATCCGTATCGAAACTCGTGTTGTGTGTGTGTGTGCTAGATTTAAAATAGTTTATAAGTCGTGTGCTGATAAAATCAGTCGGTTCAGAAAGTGCACGCAATACATAAAAATAAAAACTACCCATACGAATTTGGGTACAGTTTCTCTTAAATTAAATCTTCTTCTTCCTTATCCAATTAGTGTAAATGTGCGGATATCTCGAACAGGTGTTACGACGCGGTGTACACACAACAAAAGAATTTTATTTGGACGCGGAAGTTATCTTGGAGGCTGGAGTCAAAAGCGCAGCCCAATCTCTATAAAGTTCCACATGGTAGGGGGTTAAGAGAAANTGTGCCCCACATTGCTACACTCCATGACAGGGGGAGAAAAATACCAACTTTCCCACAACACGACAAGAGCATTTTTTTTAAAATAAAAAAAACATATTCTTCGCTGATTACGTAGCATTAAGATATTTTCTTTCAGAGCAAACTTTCCAGCACATAATAATAAGAATTATTCCACTTTCTTTTTTTTTAAAATCTAAAGTCGCCGTGGCCGCCAATACATTTTTAAATAGATTAAAAAATGTCTTGTTATCTCCAGGATACGCAGATAATAATTTTACGCTCAGTAATTTATAATAAAATACTTACGAGAGGAGGGGAACCTACAGTTCAATTTTCATAGAAAGACCCTTTTAGAAAATATGAACTATTTTTTTAACAGTGAACATTGATAACATTTTACTATATTATTGTCTAACATCTTAGCTCAATTGATAGCGTGTCCATCTATTGAGCTTAGGTTTCCTGGTTCGATTCCCAGAATAGCCGGAAAATTTATCATTGGTGGAATGTGGGAATTTACATATTTTGTTGTTAATTTATATGAAAAAATATAATTGTGTTTTTGGGATTTGGATGAAATTTGCTACTACCATCTTTGAATCGTCAATATCAGGGCTAACAGAGATAAAAATGTTAATATGTATATTTCCTCCCATTCCACCTTCAACAGCTTTCTTTTCATATTTTTCTGGTCAGCAAACTTATGAAAAATATATTTCTTTTCAATGAGTTCAACTGCAACTAAATTAAAATTTTTTGTTAATTTTTCAGAAACATTTTTTTATGTGTGAAAATTGGCTCTTGAAACTTATATAACTAGCTCAAACCCATATGGGTGCCCTTGCCTTTCACAGTGATGAATCAACAGGTGGGTGATGGGTGCTGTGTCTGTTCTAGATTTAAGTTGGTTCATAAGTCTTGTGCTGATGTCAATTCAGAAATTGCACCTTAAATACCTCAAACAATAATACAATACTATATTAGTGATAGATAATACGACACCTTAGCTAAGTTGGTAGTGTGTCTGTCTACTGAGCTAAGGGTCCCGGGTTTGATTCCCGTCATGATCGAAAAATGTATCATTGGTAATATTTGGGTTTTATCTTTCAAAATGATGAATTAACGGTCGGGGACTGGATGTTGTGCCTGTCCTAATCTTAAGTTAAATAATAAGGCATAAGAAGCTACGATAGGCCTAGCAAACCGGTAGTGGAAAATATATGACTTGAATAAAAAAAACTGACCCAGGTCACAGATTGGAAACAGCGATGGATGTAAAGAAAAAGGCGATAGCTACAAATCATATGACTTGACGTATGAATACGTGAAAGGGGATCTAATGACTATTCTAATGACTAAGATAAGGTCCTTTCTATGAAAATTGGGCTGTGCATCGTGAAAGTCACAGAAAAAAGCGCCTCCTGGTGGGGGTCAAGAGCTTTAAAGCGTTATATTAACATTGTACTGGGTTGACATCCCCGACTGGCTATCCGCATACTTACACCGATGCGGTTGGTATATGGAATGATACCGTTTAGGAAGAAATAACCTCAATGCACCCGGCTGGTATTCGAGCTCCGGTCTCTCCTTCACCGGTAAATCAAAATAAACGAGCATGACGCCTAGTCGGCGCGCACATCAGTGCACGTAGTAATTGGATGAAAAAATAAATACGGTGTTAATGAGAATAACCCCCCTCCTCCACCTTTTCGCAAGAACCTTATAATTCATCCTTTTGCTATTGTGATCCTTGGAAGGACGTGAAAAAAGAGATTCCTGAAGTTCAAGAGTTTGTTGTTTTTCATTCTTAAGAAGTCGTGTCTTGATAAGGCCCTGAATCTGTGTCTGTAGTTCTGTTGTCCGTAATAAATCGATGTCACAGTATCAGATTGCTCTGGCCACCGAGTTCTTGTCCGTAAGTCTGTATTCCGTAGAAGTTGATCAACTTTAACGTTCTAAGGACTGGTCTATACGGACTACCAGTGAAAGGATCCATGGCTGTGGAAACATACAAAGAATGAAAATATGGCTACGTATCATAAACGATTTTTCTAAAAATCTTAACACCCCGGGAAGAGCGGCTTCTAAGAAAATATTTTCTGGGAAATACCAAGTTCTCAGAAATTGTGGCGTCGCTTTTGGTAGGTTCAACAGCCCTATTATTTTCTATCCTCCATACAAATGTGTTTGAATTTTCGACCAACAAAGCTATTTTTGGTGTATTTTATTGACCAGCTGATTGATTGGTGCTCGATCCTTGCTTAAAACAAATTTCTTTCAAAGTTTTCGAGTGGACGAAATCTCTAACTATCTCATTGGTTGGAACGGTCACGTGACTACGGATATGGACTGTGTAATTGCGAATATGTAATTTTTTAAGGACCACGGAGTACGGGCTACGGACCTACGGATACGGAGTCTGTGTCAGGGCCTTTATATTTAAAGCATTCCCCTGATTATTATTTTTTATTAGTATTAAGTATGTGATTGATTTTTATGACTGGTAGCGGCTTTTGGTGAAAACGTGTCCTTAAACACAAATAATAATTCCGAGGATGCCGACGTCTGGTGCGTTTGAGCCGGAATCGTCTCGCTACGTGGTCTTTGCTCCCACCCTTTTGTTTTCTATCTAGTTAAAACTTTCCTTCCGTGCCTCTTGTTGACAAGTCCTTCACGGTATGTTGGCAACATTGGTGGCGAGTCATGGACCACGCGCAATGCATCATGGGAAAGGACGTTTTAAAAATAGAACACTTTCTTTGTTTGTTTTTTCAGCTCTTTTTTGTTGCTGTGATCGTGGTAATTATATATCAATAATCATAGTAATAAACAAATACTATCAATGCTTGTATTAATTTTGTACCGTAAGCCTAAGCTAGTATTGCGTACGTTTATTTGTAGGTTGCATCACTAATATTGTAAGTGTACATCTTCATAATATTTTTCCTTAAAGTATTTGAATTTTACCCGATAGATGGACAGCGAAATCATCAATATTAGATGATAAATCCAAGGCGGTGGCCGAAAGGTCTATTCCAGTAGTTTCCAAACTTTTCCATGTTGCAAACACCCTGAAGTCAATTATAATTCGTCGTAGTCCCCCTAATCTCCCCTGCCATATGAGGAGAAATTAAAAACATACGCACACATTTATAATATTCTACGTAACCCATTTCATATTAATAAAAGAATGTATGCTTAGTCGAGCGAACCTACTTACTTATTCTATGACATTAAGAGCCCGAAAGTTCATTGCCACACTTACAAAAGAACGCCACCTATCCCTATCTTGAGCTAGTTCTATCCAGTCGACCTCATCACACCCTATTTCTTTCAGGTTCATTCTAATGTTATCCTCCCATCTGCGTCTAGGTATTCCCAACGGTTTCTTCCCATTAGGTTTGCCAGTCAACATTGTTCTATAATCTCCCATTCGCGCTGCAGGTCCTGCCCACTGTAATCTACAAGACTTGACTATCCTAACAATGTCTTGTAGTGAGTACAGGTTATGTAACTCATCATTATATAACCTCCTCCAATAGCCTCATCCATTTTTTGGGACCAAATATCTTCTTAAGCACCTTGCTTACGATCACCTCAATTGTTATTTTTTCCTCATGTAAGGTATTAGACCACGTTTCACACCTATAGAGAACAACCGGTAAATTATTTTGTATATTCTGAGTTTTACATTCCTTGACAGCAAACGAGTTGTCAACAAATTACTGACAGAGCAATAGCATGCATTTACCGACTGTATTATTTTCCTAATTTCCAATGTAATATCGTTATTGATAGTTAAAATTGTTCCTAAATATTTAAACTCATTAATTCTGTCAAATGATATATTGCTCGAAGTATTCTCTAAATTTTCGTCCTCAATCTGTGTTCTCTGTGTGATCATATACGCAGTCTTTTCAGCGTTTACTTCTAAACCTATTTCCTTGCTAGTTTTTTTTAGCACCGCATCTTAATGCCCATTCATCTGCATATCTTAAGGCCTTTGGTCCTGTCAAGTGTAAGTCTAAAACCTATTTTGTGGGATGGTGGGCGGGATGGTGAAAGGCGTGGTGTGGCTTCACAACCAACCTAAGTATCCCTACGCGCCAATAAGAACAGATGGCTCACGGAAACAGTAGATGGCGCCATCTACCAGACAGGTTTTGCGGAAAAATCATACTTTTGGAAATATCAGTTTTCTCGAGAACGAGTGGAATTTTTATGTTAATATTTTCAAAACCCCTTCTAAGATAAGGTATCAATTTTTATTAGGTGTTACATCTTCTTATTTTATGTTATGCAGCCGGAAGATTTCTATTGAAAAATATCAAAATTTTTGATATTTGATCACTGTTAAATTATAGAGGAGGTTTGTAATAAAAAGTATAGTTTAATAAATATGATTCTATTCTTAAACAAACCGTTTCCGAAAAGAAAATTGCAAAACAATAAAAATTATTGAAGATAACTGTTTGTTCCCATGGCTCTACATTTCCACGCCAAATGAAAAGGGCCAATCGCCTAAATAGCTTAGCTTCGAATCTTGTTCCAGTGTATTTTACTAAATGGTTTTTCCCTCAACCTCCACGCAAGTGAAAGTACTCTTCTTCTAAATTCTAACTTCCCAACCTCTAACATACTAACGTAATTAGTACAACAAATGCGTATTACACAAACGAGAATTAAGACGTGGTGCTAAAAAAAACATCAATATGAATTGGCTGTAGGTAATAAAATAGTATGTATAGTAGTAAAATCAACTTTACATTGCCTATTGTGTGCTTTTTTCCCCCTTGACTGCCTATTCTGGTGCCTAAATTCCATATTTTTTTATGCCTATTTTAAACATTTTTGGTGCCGAATAATTCGCCCCCTAATCATTACATCCTGTCACTATCTCGAGCAAGCTCTATCCAGTCCACATCACTACACCCTATCCGTATCTTGAGTTAGTTCTATCCAGTCCACCTCATTATATCCTATCTCTATCCTGAGCTAGTTCTAGCGGTCCACCTCACAAGAACCTATCCACATCTAGTTCTATCCAGCCCACCTCATTACACCCTATCCCTATCTCGATCTAGTTCTATCCAGTCCATCTCATTACATCCTATCCCTATCTTGAGCTAGTTATATCCAGTCCACCTCATTTAAACCTATCACTATCTTGAGCTAATTCTATCCAGTCCACCTCACTACACCTTATCTTGAGCCAGTTCTAGCAGTCCACATCATTACGACCTATCCCTATCTTGAGCTAGTTATATCCAGTCCACCTCATTTAAACCTATCCCTATCTTGAGCTAATTCTATCCAGTCCACCTCACTACACCCTATCTTGAGCCAGTTCTAGCAGTCCACATCATTACGCCCTATCCCTATCTTGAGCTAGTTATATCCAGTCCACCTCATTTATAACCTATCCCTATCTTGAGCTAATTCTATCCAGTCCACCTCACTACACCCTATCTTGAGCCAGTTCTAGCAGTCCACATCATTACGTCCTATCCCTATCTTGAGCTAGTTATATCCAGTCCACCTCATTAAAACCTATCCCTATCTTGAGCTAATTCTATCCAGTCCACCTCACTACACCTTATCTTGAGCCAGTTCTAGCAGTCCACAACATTACGCCCTATCCCTATCTTGAGCTAATTCTATCCCGCCCACCTAATTACACCCTATCTCTTTCAAGTCCTTTCTAGTGTTATCCTCACATCTGCGTCTAGGTCTCCCAAATGGTCGCTTCCCATTGGGTTTGTCTGTTAATACCCTGAACACGGTTCTAGATTCTTCCATTCACGCTGCATCTCCTGCCCACCATAATTGCGAGATTTGATTATATCCTAGCAATGTATTTGTGATTAGTACAGGTTATGTAACTGATCATTATGTAACCTACTCCACTCTCCAGTATCTGCATCTTTTTTTTTTTCCCCAAGCACTTTGTTTTCTAACAACCCTTGAAGTTACTTTTCGTCATGTAAGGTAAGAGAACATGTTTACAACCATAGAGAACAACCGGTAAAGTAATAATTTAATTTTTACATATTCAAGATCTAGTTAAATATAATCTTTAATTAACATAAGATGGAGCAACAGTTTGTAAAATATGGTTTGGAGTAAGTTTAAATACTGTGTCTCCTACGATGATTGGGTTGTATAACTAATTTTTCAACAATGACAATGTGATTCAATTAAAATATAAACAGATGAACTGAGTAATATTATGTTTTTTGCTTCAGACAATATACAGTACATACCTTTTTAAAATCGGAGGAGAACTCATTTTACGGGTTTTCTTTTGGGAACTTTTCCATTTTGAGAGCTACAGTTAGAATGTACCAGGTCGGTGTCCCTGATTGGTTAAAACCAACAGAAGAGTAAGAAAGGAGCCAATCTACATCCGCGCCAATATCTTTAGTGTGTTATAACACAAGTTCTAAATATATTTAAGTTACTGGACGTGTGGTCCACATTAACAAATAAAATAGTGTATTCATTACATTAGAGCAAATGTAATAATTAATTATATAACATTCTTACATATGACTATAAATGCATACATTAAAATTATGAGTAATTAATCAAAATAAAACTATCAAAAACTACTATACAAAATAAAATCGCGATATAAGCAACTAACGGTGGTTTTCACCAAAACGTTTTCCCAATCTCCTATAGCGCGAATGAGGGTATATTAACTCTAAATATAACCTACATCTTCTCCAGCATCATCTTTGTTAATTGGTGAACGCGATAAAAAAAACCTAGATTTTAAATAACTCGCCATTATTTGCTTCAATTTCAAAGTTTTTTTGGTAACTGTTGAGTTATTTGTCAATCGGATACATAAACTTGTATATTTACAGTTTTATTATTAAAACACCTTTTATCAAATTTCTGCTAGGCCGACTTTCTTTTTGACCAACGGTTTTTTATTGTTGTGTTTTTGCATCAATGTTTTCATGGCAACATCTAAACTAATCATCATGGAATAAAATATAAAAATTGGTCTGTGGATTCTAAAAATACCCTAAATTAACATGTCAAAATAAAAAAAAAGAGCTAGTTTTGAAATATCAAGGTGTTGACGCGCCAAACAAATTAAGTCACACGGGTAAAAAAACCATCATTATAATTAGGCCCTAAGAAATAATTATATAAGTATTGCATAAGAGTTACAGCTTCATAACAGTAGAAACTATTAAAGACCGGTTCTACATGTGGCGGAGCCATGAAGTGAGTACCTTCCCCCTATGTATATGGTATGAGTATACTAAGACAGCCATTATCAGAGGAAATAACTCATCTGCTTGATAAATACGATAGTGGCAACCGTTATAGAAGAAGCAGCAAAAATCATGCGGAACATACGAGTGGCTGTAGTTATCGAAGCAGAAAACATCACGCGGACTCACAGAGAAGATCCTATTATTCCAACGGTGACAGCTTATGTGATTCATATTACGGAGAAACTCCACCGGTTGCAGTAGGTCTGAAGCTTTACATTGAGCGACAAAATGCAAAAGAAATTAGATCGGAATACCTCAACAACAGATCAAAACTACTCCAACCGAATTCTCACAAAGCGAAAGTGGAACGGATAACGTCTCCAAATATAAACATCAACAATGATTGTGCGGGTAATCTCGTCAGTTCGAATCTATGCAATCCGAAGCTTTCTACTGTAAACAAAGGACAGTTAAATACTCATCCAAAGTTCTCACTTCGAGAAATGATCTCTCCTGGTACAAAGCAAACTCTTTCAAATTCTCACGGGGGTAGAAATGAAAAGAGCAATGGTAGAAACATAGAACTTAACCTCTATGTAAAGAGAAGAATCGATTCTAAAGATGTGACAAATCTTTCAAGAGGATTTTACCCTTGTTCAGAAAAGACGCGACCTACATCGAAATATCTCAATCCCGAGCGAGTGACTGGTATCCAAGATCCAGCGCCGATCGTTAGAGGAACAGAAGGCAAAAGTTTTAGAACTAGTAATTCCAGCTACAAATGGGCGACGGACCATCAAAGATGCTGTAATCCTTCCATACCTTTTCTCGCTGGTAGGACCAAAATTTACAGCAAAGATCCTTTGGCTGACTTGAAAAAAGACATCGACCACACAGCCAAACACCCCGCAACTTTTGAGTTAGGTTCACAACAACCGGCACCGATAAGACCCAAAGGAGACTTATATGAAAACATTCATCCAATACCTCAAATAATCTTGCATGCAGACTGTTCCAACATGGAGAAGCTTCCATTTTTAAAACCCAAATCCCCTTTGCCCTTAAATAAAAACAACGGTGATAAAGATCCACCCTTGGCGTGGTCTCTAAGAAGACCATCAGAGTTGCAGCAATACAGGCCTGCCATGCCTTTGCCATCCGATTCATCTAGAGTTATAACAGACAACCAGTCTAAACCGAACTCAACTTCGACCCCAAAAGAAGATTCCTACGTTTCAACGTTACCACCCGATTATGTCTTTATATCCGGAAGATATAGCGGGAAACCCGTTATCAATTTCAGCCCGTGCACTTGTTTCCCTCTGAATCCAAAACACCCCCGTTTTGCAGCGCTCTATCCCAAACTGGAGCCTGAGTATTCTGAAATAATTAATACGTATGACCGGTTCCCACACGCTTACGACAGAAAAAGCAGACCAAAACGCGATGAAGATTATCATGAAAGAGTAAATCACGATGAAGATTATTGCCCTGAAATCTCCAACATAAATGAACAAGTCTCACACCTTTACGAGTCAATTAATAAACCAACTCACGACCATATTGGACAATCCTTCGAACCAAGGACAGAGAATAAGTCATATGGAAACTATCCATCAGCAAATATACATGGAATGATTCTCCCTACTTACTCGGACAAGCCTAAAGATGAAAACTACGCTGGATCACTGGATAACTTGTCAAACCAAAATGTTCTGTATCAAAAGAAACCATGCGCTCCGGAAGGAGGTACTTCTAGTCATCAAGACAGGAACGCACCGGAAAAATATTTTTCTTCAAGAAATCAAACAACGGGTCAAACTAGAAATTACGAAGGGATGAGTCATGTAGGAAAATATAATTCACAGAAAACGACACGTGACCTCGGTTACTCAAGACGTCCCAGCTCAATGGAAAGTGAAGGCCTATATGAGAGCATTGACGTGCAAGGGAGAAGATCCCCTTCTGTGAACAGCCCTAGTTACAAAAAGAGAATTGAGAAAAATAACTCTGTAGAATTTGAACCTGGTTTGTGTCCGGGAACCGCAGTTGATAGTTTGAGACATTTAAAATTATCTATGAGATATGGTAATCATGAACCCAGTTTGCGTCCAAACACCACAGTCGACTGTTGTAAATATTCACCATCTCCCGGCACGATATATGGCAGCCATAAAGCCAGTTTGCATCCAAACACCACAGTCGACTGTTGTAAATATTCACCATCTCCCGGCACAAGATATGGCAGCCATAAACCCAGTTTGCATCCAAACACCACAGTCGACTGTTGTAAACATTCACCATCTCCCGGCACGATATATGGCAGCCATAAACCCAGTTTGCATCCAAACACCACAGTCGACTGTTGTAAACATTCACCATATCCCGGAACGAGATATGGCAGCCATAAACCCAGTTTGCATCCAGACACCACAGTCGACTGTTGTAAATATTCGCCATCTCCCGGCACGAGATATGGCAGCCATAAACCCAGTCTTTGTCCAGACACCACAGTCGATAGCCGGAAATATTCAGGAAAGAGATATGGCAGCCTTGAACCCAGTTTTGGTCCAGACACCACAGTCGATAGTTGGAAATATTCAGGCATGAGATATGGCAACCTTGAACCCAGTTTTTGTCCAGACACCACAGTCGATAGCTGGAAATATTCAAGCAAGAGATATAGCAACCTTGAACCCGGTTGTTGTCCAGGCACCACAGTCGATAGCTGGAAATATCTACCACCTCCCGGCACAGAATATATGAACAGAGGCTTGGAATCGAACAATGTAGAGGAAATTGTACCTAGAGACAATCAAGATGATAAATTGAGTAAAAGCGTGCTGGAGACGATGCCACCAGATGGTTTGGATTGGTCAGAGGTGAGGTCCAGGCCAGACATGCTCCTGAGAGGGGCACTGCACCACTCCACTATATTGACTCCAACCTGGACCAGGGAGAACATCTACTACAGAAGACTTCTACCTGATACGATCACGCGCAGATACTCTTCACGTCAGTGGTGTCAGAACTTGTGAGATTGAAGAATAGGCGTCGTTAAATTATATTTCATATACCACATACAAATATTTTTTAAATGTGGTCACGTTATTTGATTCAAAATAAAATAAAAATGTAAAGTCGTCTCTTAGAAACTTATGAACTAAGGTGTGCAGTATTTGTTTTTGTGTGTATACGTATAGTATTAAATTCAGTTTAAATTTCTCAATACCTTAAGGTGAAAACACTCATATAAACCCATTTGGGGAAAAATATATAAATTTATATTTTTATTACTACAATTAAGTTTCTAAGAAACACACAAAATGAATTTTAATCTAGTCAAACAAAAAATCTTAACACAAATCACAGTTCAGATTCAAGTTCAACAACTGGATGAATAAACTCCTCAATAATTCACTGCAATCAATCGTAAAACAAATTAACTACAAGAAAAAAAAATTTTTTTCCCCTGATTTAATTTATAGAGACTACTTAGTTAGCACAACTGTTTTATAGGGGGAATTTGCGTTTGTGTTGTGGTTGATATACTATTGTTTTCAGCCCATATTTAATTCACAATGAGTAGTGATTATTTTCCTCCGTTCTCTACCCAAAACCAACTTTCTTCTTTGCTTCGAACTGTCCTTTCTCTTTGCAGTAGGCCTCACAACCAATGACAAAAATCAACAACATACTCCGTGTAGAACAAAGACTCACATCAAATGTGTACAGTCCATGTAAACATGGAAAATTAAAAGTGAAAAAAAAAATGTAGTTAGCTATTATATATTTTTTCTGCAGACAAACTACTCAACAATGTTGATTTTTTTCTCGTTCACAATATAGCTTCATCATGTAAATACTGTTTCCAGGTAACCGTAGAGTTTTGGTGGATCTCAGTGACTCTCAAAATGTGACATTAAATTTCAGTACGTAACCAACTACAATACATATCCAATTTTCACTCACTCTGACTACAAAATAAATGTATTTCACGATTTGGCTTGGTGAATATTGATTTGCTAACGTCAATATTTGACTATAAATTACAAACATGATTAGTTTGCATCTAAAACATCCTGTCAAAGAGTCTGGCGGCAGGCGACCGACTTCCATCATAACTAGTCTGGTGTAAGTATAGTAGATTCACAGTAAAGCAAACTTTTAGAATAAAACCTTATATCTGGTAACTGACCATTAATGAAACCTAACTCACTTTCTATGTATGGAAATTAAATTTAATATAAAAATAACTGTGGCGTTGAGTCATACCGACCAAGTGGCCGCCATCTGTTGGCGAAGATAGTGCCAACTTATTTGGGTAGACGGCCTCATGTGGTCAGCACAATAAACCCTTTGGCAGTCCATTTCAGTTTTCTAGACCGGAGCTCCTCATTTTTCTCTCACGAGGCAAAGTTTGACCCCCACCCCAGACCCACTGCTTCACAGAAAATTCTGGAAGCTCTGGGAATCGAACCCGCAACCTCTGGATCCTTAGCCAGGAACTCTGACATTTAGACCTCAGAGACATTCAAATTTATTGCAATGTATTTTTAATAAGCCGGGATGGAAAAAAATTGGGTTAAGGTAGCCATTCTTTCAATTTTTTTATGACAAAAAACATTTTTAACCAGAATAAATAAGATATTGATTCAATAAATACAATTAGTTTAATTTTCTACGCACAGTTTTCAACAGTTTTGGAATAGTCCTGTCATCAGCATTATGTAATTTGGCCTGGACTTTTTATCTTCATTTAAAAATAATGGGCAGTTTTTGCCTCGACAAGGATTACAAATTATCTAGATAAAGATGAAACTAATTTGAACTCTTTTATCTTGGATAGGAAAATATAAAATCAATCTTTTATTATCTAGATAAGTATTATATTTAAACAATTAATTTACCGGTAGGCTTAAATAATATAATAATAAGCTACATAAAAATAGGAACTTACATTCTTAAGCCCAATTAAAAAAAGTAATATTTCAAATAGAAAATTTTTGTCGTTAATTTTACACCTAAGCAAAAAAATGTAAGTGACGAGGCTATTTATTTTAAATGCCTTATACAATTTCAAAACAATATTAACAGTGATTGACAAATTTAAGCCTGATGAAGAATATCGAATGTTTCACGACTATTGTCACTTTGTCAATCATCTCACAACAATTCAATTTATTGCCACACCACTAATTACGTTAATGGGCTAGGAATTGGAAAGGTTGAATATAGAGGAAGTGAACCCACATTCGTGTGGAGGGAGAGTATAAAACCATTTAGGGAAAACCACCCTCAGTTCACCCGACCGGGATTCGAACCTCTATCTCCCCATTTTCGGCAGTCCAGTTCAACATGAAACTAGCGCGTTAGATAACTACGCCACCGAGGCGGGTCATACTGCAATAAACATCACACTATAATGCACAAACTCTTTGATACACCCAAAACTCAGTGGTGGCCTAGGTTTAGAGCAGGGATGAGAAAACTATGACCCATCGGCCAAATACGGCCCGCCGGTATGTTCAATCCGGCCCGCGGGATAAATATTATTATTATCATTATTATTATTATTAGCATCTCGTCTTAATACCCGTTCGGGTTGTACACACTTACGCTAATGTGTAATAGTAGGGTGATTGTGAGATGAAATGGAGGACCTACAGTTTAACGTGGAATCTGAACCACGGTGGAGGCCCGGTATTCCACACATTCACAAGTTGTCATTAATACACGTCTTGTCAGAGGTGAAGGAAGGGTTTGGCAATTATATAAATCTGTGCCGGGACCGAGGATTGAACCCTGAACCCCCAGCACAGAAGTCCAACACCTCACCCCTAGATCGCCAGGTCACCGACTATTATAACTATTGATAAGGCCTAATTTATCTTTTTTTTCTCTTTATTATTATTTTGTTACTAAATGTATTTTACTGTTCTCTCTTGTACACTAAAATAATGTATTTAATATTTTGTAAGCCATATGTTCTTGTGTATTTATCAGTGCTTACTTAGTAGGTTATAGATATTGGTCTGTTGCTTTGTCCGAAATGATTCCTATAGAATAACATATCTACAGCGTCCTTTTTTTATATCCTGAAACCTCATTTTCTTTCCTCATTTGAAATCATCCATCAGTTGAATTCGCGGTCTTCCTGCCCCCCTCCCCCCCTTTTCCATTCCTTTGCCTTCTATGACGTCACTCTATAATCCATTTATTTTCACAACGTGACCCATACATTTAGCCTTGCTTTGTAGAATCACCTGCAGAATGGTTTTCTTTCCGTTAACTTTTTTTTCGACTTCTTCATTAGCCACCTGATTTGTTCACTTTATCCCCTATATTCTCCTCCAGGATCACATCACAAATATATCAACATATTTATTCTTCTCTTTCCTCAGGGTCACAGCTCCATACAAAGCTGTGCTCCATTTATAGCACTTCACCAGTTTCTTGTTCATCTCCCAGCTACCAGCAGTCAAATAAATGGCAAGCAAACATTGTAGACTGTCGCAATTTTACAGATGATTAAAGCTTCACATTTACTAAAATATATATTAGAAAATATGGTTTTTACCTTAAAAGGTCAAACCATAAATATCTTGAAAGTAAACACCCAATACTATTGTACAGCAATCCAACATGTTAAATCGTGTGGGAACACAACTAATGACTGACAGTTGCTAAATTACATTGGTCATAAAAAAAAGTCTTTCGAATGGTTGAACCTTGACATTCCATGGTAATAGTTGGTAAAAGTACTAAAATAATTAAGTTATAGGTGCCTGTGAAACAATGTCCAATTATAGTTTATTACATCGATAATTATTATATTGGCTTTTTTTTAATTTGTTTTATTTGTGTCGATATCAGATCTTTAAGTTTCTAATAAACTATAAAAAGCTTACACTCCGTTTATCTTGAAAGGTGACAAGCTTACCTTGATGGATTACATTATGAAGTTAAGTTTTATAAGTTAGGGTCATAGTGTAAGCCACCAAGGAAAGACTGTCACTTTTCAGGGTCTTCAGTAACTATTATACACACTCGAAATCATGAGTCTCAAAATTTCTTAAATTTCAATCTTTAAAACATAGAGATCTCCTATCGTCAGAGTAGACTTGACCAATTGTACGAGTAGAAAGGTAACAAAGAAATAACCAAACAATGAGTGTCCTGGGTGAGGCTACTTATCTCGAATCCTCTTAGGCCTTAGTTACATCAGCAGTACCGTCACGATACAGTAACGATACGATGACGGTATAGCTACGATACGGTCGCGATCACGCTCATTTACATCAACGCTGCTGCAAAAGTACACACTGGGGGCAGGGATGGTACACATTTGGTCAATAGCTTTCATCTGGGGTGGTTCTCTCTATTTATAACACGTATTGCAAGTGCAATTTTATTTTTCAAATTTATAGATACCTAGCTTTTAAAGTAATTATTTTGGATGATGAGCATGTTTAAAATGAACAGGAAATAAAATCTGCCAGCAAAAAGGAGAAGAATTTGGATGCATCTAATATTGCTGATTGTGTTTATATTCATTTTGATTTTAGTAAGGAGAATTGATTAAAAATTATTTGCAAGGAACGAGCAATATGAGAAATTCCCAAGATAAAGCAGTTAAATGAAGAATTGGGAGTTAAATTTATAGAAATTNTGTAATACTTTTTCATAAGGTTAATTGTTTTCATAGGGTTACAGTTTTCCTTTTGTTTTTCTTTTTATTAATTTTAATGTATTATCATAAATACTCTCAAAAACTTAACTTATTTATCCACTATTTCATGTTCTATGACTTTAATTAATTTCATATTTTAAAAGCCAATCTTGATTAAACGTTTTTAATGAATTTTTTTCTTTAAATTTCTATAAATTTAACTCCCAATTCTTCATTTAACTGCTTTATCTTGGGAATTTCTCATATTGCTCGTTCCTTGCAAATAATTTGTAATATTGCTGAGTCGATAATTGGAAGGAGAGGTTTTTTTAACCTTGTAACTCCGTCTCATGAACGACGAGAAGAAATTCTTCGAAAATGTATAATTATTATTCATTTTCGAAGAATTTCTTCTAGTCGTTTACTATAATTAAATATGAAATGTATTGGAAAACTTACCTTTTTCATGACCCTAGTCAGAGATTTCTACTTCTCTTTCGGCCATTTTATAGACAGTCGAGTGTCGAAAATGTGTTGAGCCGTGACAGTGTTTCTAGGGTACACTAGAGCTCCATCGGCGATATGATATGAGACAGATACGATGGTGGCTCGGTAAAATATTGTCTCAGAGTATCGTAGTGAAAGCGAGATTGTATCTCGACTGTATCGAGCTCGAAGTGTTATCGGCGATGTAAAAAGTCACATTCAAAACCATGGAAAGGATAGTGTATCGTCATTACAAACTGTTTGAGAAAACTTTATTTGTTACAATTTTGACCCAAAGCCCCAGCGGTTCCGGTGATGCGTCTGGGGAGGGTGGAGGTGTTACGGAGGGAGTAACCTTTTCGACTTTGGGTGGAAAAAAAATTGTAATTTCAATAACGATTTCACATCTTCAGGTCAACACATTTCTATTAAAGTCCTTATTGGTTAATTTATACCCATAATAAAGGTCGATATTGGGTCTGAAATGAATATAAAAAACTTTAGTGTTAAAGAGAGATATTATATTTTCATACAACTACTAAGTTGTTACTTGTAAGGACATTAATACACACGAGTATTAAGTTGCTTGGCCCTAACTTCTTAGTAAACGGACTGCTAAGTATTTCTTTTGACATAGGGGTGCCGTTAAAAAAACATACCGGGAGACTAAAGGCACCCTAAACAGAGAAACTCTGTACTAAAAAGTGATGAAACCCGAAATCCTGTACACAATAATACGAGTACGTCATTCAATATGGTGGCCAGAATAAATCGTAAACCTCGAAAATCGGCACACTAAACTGTATCTTTCTTATGATAATTTATTTAGTAAATTGAAAGAAAAATGACGCTGGCGATTACTGCTATAAACCAACTGAGCGTCCTTGACCATCTTTCAGCGTTTAGTGAGTCATTATTGATAAAACTATTTGGTTATCTGTTAACAATGTCCCAAGGACAGTTTTCTGGCAGAAAAGTCTGACGGATATGCCCAGGAAAAAAAATCATACAAGTGGAGACGCGCCTTTTGCCATTTTTTACTATTACCATGAATTTTAGGCCTACCTTTATTTGTTTAATCAATAATACTAATATAGTCCATTCTAGTTAAGTTTAATCTTTATGGACATAATATATAAAATAATCAAAATTTATACAATTCGGTGCTTAGCTCAGACGGTAGCGTGTCTGCCTTATTTAAAGGTACCGGGTTAGATTGCTGACATGGCCGAAAATTGTATCATTGGTGAAATGTGGGTTTCCCCTTTCACAGTGCTGAATTAACGGCCGGGAGATTGGTGGTGTGTCTGTTCTAGATTTGAGTTATTTTATAAGTTGTGTGCTTATATAATCAGTTCAGAAAGTGAACCTTAAAAACCTCAAATTAAATGAAAATACAATTCACTTAGTCCGATACCTTAGCTCAGTCGGTAGCGCATCTGCCTACTGAGCTAAGTGTCCCGGGTTCGATTCCCGGCATGGCTGAACAATGTATAATTGGTGAAATGTGGGTTTATTACCCTTTCACATTGATAAATTAACGACTGGGGACTGGATGTTGTGTCTGTCCTAGTCTTAAGAAAGATTATAAGGCATATGAAGCTACGACAGGCTTAGCAAGCCGTTAATGAAAAATATATGGCTTGAATAAAAAACTGACCCAGGCCACAGGCTGAAAACATTAATGGGAGTAAAAAAACACTTACGCTCATTCTGTGAGGTGTAATAGTCACTGTCGACAAAGAAACATTGGATTTGACATTTTCTATGAGAATAAAATTAACAGTGTCTATTTGTCAGCATTTTACTATTACGTTTTATTTTTAAAAGTTTCAACTTACTCCCAATAAACTTAATAAGCCATACTTATCACATCTACAACATAGCTTTCTACTAAATTTCTATTTTATTCTTTTTATGACTATTGCACTAAAGCTTGTTTTTACACGCTTTAATGCAATATTTATTGCAGACTACTACGAAATTTTTAGCTTATATTATAAAAATACTTTTAGGTACACCTGTAAAAATTCACGCCCCTAGTCAAAAGTCAAGTGACCTGGTGTATGAAAAGATGGGAGTAGATTTATTAACGTTTAAAACTGTCAATAAAGGCCCAATAAGTTTTGAATAAACTATGGTGGCCAGGGAAGATGGGTGGAGGGGAATTGTTTTGAGTTGCAAACTGGTTCCATGAGAAACGGGAAAATATTTAATTTCATAAGTCTAAGATATGTTCATATTATTCTCCTACCTAATTTTAGCACGAGATCACAAATGCTTGTTGGTCTAATTATGCATATACAACTTTTAATTTTTAATGCGCACCTCACTTTCGTGAAGTAAATGTTGGTTCTGACAATAATAGTGGGTCAACTTTGAATTATTTACGTTTAAGACATATACCGATGCTAGGTTTATAAATAAAATATACTGATATACCTTGATCACGTTTGCAGCCCCTGACGACGCTCATAATCTATCAACAACATGTCCCCCATCAGCTTTGACGTGTCCAAAGGGTTGGACAGGGCAGAAGTTCGGATAAGTTCCTCCATAGACCAGGCCTCGACGGGAATTGGCGCCACAACTCTCATCACGTGGCAGGGAGATGAGGCGACACACGTGGACGTCCTGATGAAGCGTGGCGAGGCCTACACAGATGTGATCGTAAATTCGTGGACTCCATACCACGACGAAGACTTTGACAGGAATACGACGGATAGCTCGAAACAAGGAGATATATCGCCGTATGATGAACCTATCTCTCTTCTGTATGATGCTAGGTCCCACAAAGATGATGAATATTTCCATTCCACCATCGACGACGATGATGATGACCCATTGGTGTACGAGGGAAGTGAAATTTTTAATGAACCGTATGTCGAGCCTCTTTTCCACATTGGAGAGTTCGAAAGAATGTTATCTGCCATGTCACTTGTATTTAAAAAGGAAAATGATTTTTACGAAGATTATATGGAAGAACTCTTTGATATCGAAACAATATCAGTGAATCCCGATGAAGTGCAAATGGGAGTTCAAACGGACATAATATTAGGGGATCTTCTGATGTCAGAATCAATATCTTCTCTGGTGGATGACACGCCGACGCAAGAAGATCGTGGTTTTAATTTAGATCACTCTGATGGCAAGGACATGTTAGATGGCAATGAGGATAGTTTTATACCAACTCAAACTACAGATAATGCTAGAGGAAGTCCTTCAATACATTCCTATGTGCGTGATATTCTGGCTCACCTATTAAATACAATACTCACAGAATATGAATCTCCCGGAGAAACTATACATTTCTCAACACCAATAAAATCCAATATACAAAATCTAACTTC
Organism: Timema genevievae; assembly: GCA_902155825.1. Taxonomy (NCBI): domain Eukaryota; kingdom Metazoa; phylum Arthropoda; class Insecta; order Phasmatodea; family Timematidae; genus Timema; species Timema genevievae. Next base: position 50,675 of record CABFWO010000831.1, on the reverse strand, counting down.
AATAATTAAACCATCAGACCCAAAAACAAAAATATTGAAACCACAATCAGAACACAAAACACAACTGTCCAAACATAATATTATATTTGATACTGATAATGCTTTTTTAATATACGATAGAAAAACATCTTATTACGAGCCTTATATGACAGCGTTGTTGAGAATGAATATAAAACCTCCTAAATTCCCGTGGTCATTTATTGACGAACCTGATGACGTACTAGATATAACTGTGGGAGATGTACCAATGTGGACAGAAGACCTCATCGTGAAACCTAACGAAATCCAGTCTCAATTTGTGGAAGATTGGGAGAGACGAGTCTACGAACAGAATCTTTCAATCTCGGGAGAGCTTCCATTTAAGTTACCCAGTGAGTATTCCAATGATAAAACAATGCATGGTTTTAATTTTGATCTAACACCGGATATTCTGAGTGTGACTTCCAAAGAAATTAAAAAGTGCCCAGAAATATTGGATTTGTTCAATTACGACAAAGAAAGTCTTATCCGTCAAAATGAAATAAGTAGCTCTGAACTGCCTTACAAAGGTATTTATTGGGTAGCCTCTAATAACTATATGTTTTATTCTGATTTGATTACAGCTCTATCGGAGAAAGCAGTATGTGTTCATCTTCCTGATGAAGATAAGGAAAACGTTTTGGCTTTGCAATTTGGTAAAATGAAGCTTACCCTTTCCAATGCTAAAGGTGGTCATGATACTTTATTAGAAGTTACTCGAAAAACGCCATTTTGCCAACCAATGATTGGGGGAAGGAAATTCCAAGTAGAAACCAAATTAAAATTCAATTTCATTGATTTGGATGAGAAGTCTATGATTCATCATTCAATTAGAATAAACAATAGAGAAACCGGTTTAATCACAAAGGTAATAATGCGATGTAAGGGTGTGACTATTCTACCAGAGGGTGTGAACATGATCATTAACAAAGATTTGTTTGTTGATCCAAAAGGAATGTTTGAAAGGGTGGTCACTTATGAACTCTTGAAAGACAACCAAGAGAAAACCACTTTTAGCAAAACGATACGGCAAGGAGGGTCACCATTCTTCATAAACATCCCTAATGTATCTAATTCTGGTCTCGGGTTAGTAGGCGATGGGAAAAAACCAACAAAACTAATTTTCGAGATTCTTGAGGATGGTGTTGGACGAAGAACAAGTAAGTTGCTGGAGATGGGTGGCATGCCACTGGATGTTAAACTTCCTTTAATAGATGACACTATTCTATGCAAAGCAACTTTGTGTGATTCGCCTTCTCCTATTTTGATCGGAGATATTGTTCACGTTATTGACATCAACATAGCACAGTCCATAGTTTTTTTTAAAGATGTAGAAGGAGGCAAAGAGAAAATTATATCCAGCAAAAGGTTAAGAAACTTTGGTGCTGACTTATTCCTTACATTTCCTTTTGATCCACCGAAAGAAGATGGAGAACAGAATATATCTACTGTGATCTATAAGATTACAAAAAACGGTGTTGAAGAGGAAGGCGAAGATGTGATATTGGGAAATGCAAAACCATTTTCTTTCGATTTTCAAGTCGGGACCATCTCGACAGTGGAAAGTGCTGAGCCAATTTCTTGTGATTATTATAATGTGACAAATGAGCATTACATAATGACTACCAATGGCAAAGAACAACTCAGATTAACTCAGAACTTTTTAGATGGCAATCATGTAGTGACCATGACTTTACCCATCTCGGAAAACATCATAGGTCTATTAGAACTCCCTAGTGTAGTGACGCAGAAACACTTGGCATTGTCTTTTTTCCTTGAAAAATCACCTTTACATATTGAAATTCCAATAACTCCGGAAGGTTTTAATATCATACAAGACTTCAAAAAGTTGCCTAAGGAAGTGACGTGTCAAGCCCAAATCAATGTGATTCCTTCTGAAGTAGAAAGGTGTGATGAAAAGTTTCGACTAATGGAGAAGGATTCAAATTTTAGACTGCGTGGGGGAGCCTCCACAACAAACGCTAACTCCACGGGGCAAATACCCAGTATTTCTGATATGAGGAAGATAACATTTACCGTCCGCATAGATGGGCAAGAAGCTTCGACCGGCACTAAAATAGTTCAACCTGGGGGCTCACCCCTTGAAATAGATATCCCTGTAAGTAGCAGTGATTTGAAGTTAGATTCTAATGGCAGGCAACTTTTCAAGTTTAAACTTGTAGAAGGGGGAGAAGAGAAAGATTTCTACACTTATCTCAAACCTGGTGGCTCACATTTATACCTACCGATAAATGGGCCCATAAGTGGCGACGATGTAACTGCCGGCACGAGATTATTTGATCAAAGATTTAAAAAAGTGAATTTTGAGAAAGAATGTATTGAATCAAAACCCGAGGTGAACTACATCATTTCAAAGCATTCTTCAGTGAAACAAATCAGATCAAAAATCCTCAAAAACGATGGATCACCCTTGGAGCTTCAAATTCCGATTACAGATTCTAAAGGCCAGATCTTAGAACCGGATGATGTAATTCTATTGTACAAAATCTTGGAAGACGGTACAGTGAAGACTGAGTCTAGCAAACTACTTCGATTAGATTATTGCCCCTCAACCATGACTAAACCACAAACCTCCACCATTAGTATCGTCAAAGTCAAGTCAGAAGAACCCGGAAAACTAAATTACCCCAAGGTGGAAGATAGGTTCTCACTTGCTGGAGATAAAATTCCACAAAAAATAAAGCTTACCTTGAAATATGAAGGTTCCAATAAAGTCGTCCAACCTAAACCTTCAACCTCTGTCGTTGCTATTGTCAAAGTCCAGTCAAAAGAACCTAAAAATCAAAATGGCCCCAAGGTGGAAAATATGTACGCACGTGTTGAAGATAAAATTCCACAAGAAATAAAGCTTACCTTGAAATATGAAGGTTCCAATAAAGTCATCCAGCCTATACCGCCAACCTCTGTCATTGCTATTGTCAAAGTCCAATCAAAAGAACCTGGACTTCAAAATTACTCAGAAGAAAAACAATTGTACTCAACCAACGAAAATAAAGTTCTACAAAAAATAGAGCATACTTTGAAATATGAAGCTTCTAATAAAGCCGTCCAGCCTATACCACCAACCTCTGTCATTGCTACCATCAAAGTCCAGTCAAAAGAACCTGGACTTCAAAATTACTCAGAAGAAAAACAACTGTACTCAACCAACGAAAATAAAGTTCTACAAAAAATAGAGCATACTTTGAAATATGAAGGTTCCAATAAAGCCGTCCAGCCTATACCATCAACCTCTGTCATTGCTACCATCAAAGTCCAATCAAATGAACCTGTAAATCAGAATTATTCCCAGGAAAAAATATTGTACTCGCATTCCAAAGATAAAATTCCACAAGAAATAAAGCTTACGTTGAAACATGAAGGTTCCAATAAAGCCGTCCAGCCTATACCACCAACCTCTGTCATTGCTACCATCAAAGTCCAGTCAAAAGAACCTGGAAATCAAAATAATTCCCAGAGAAAAAAAAAGTACTTGCACGCTGAAGATGAAGTTCCGCAAGAAATAAAGCCTATCTTGAAATATAAAAGTTCTAATAAAGCCATCCAATCTAAAGTGTTCCAACCTAATAAATCTCCCTCCGAAATTGAAATACCACTAAATATGGAAAATCTTGAGGCGTCGACACCATTTCAGATGATTGAGGACGATGATTATGTTATTAAACCTATTGAAACAACAATGAAAATTAAAGTGCTTAAAGTACAAGAAAGTACATTAAATACGAAATCCAGCAAACCTTTTAGACGAGAAGAGCCTACTATAACCACGTTTCGGCCTCCAACCTCCTTTGTTAGTACCTTCAGAGTCCAAACCCATGGCCAAGTACATCGAAAGAATATACCGGAACAAATTAATGACTCACCTCTAGATAGTGAAATACCAGAAGAACTAACGTGCGTATTGAAATATGAAGGTTCCGATAGAGTGATTGAGTCTAAATTACTCAAATCTGATGGATCTGCTTTGGCAATTAAAATTCCATCAGATAAAGAGGACCTTGAGAATCTGACATTGCTGCGTGTAGTTGGAGAAAACAATGAGGATGTTGTTATACCAATAGAAAGATTAATGAAAGGTGAAGTATTTTATATAAACGATGAAATATTAAATACAAAATCTAGCAAAGTAATTAAAGTAGAAGGGATTCCACAAGAAATAACTCGAGCTTCACCCTCCATAATTAGTATCGCCTTAGTCCAAACACATGAACCGACACAGAAAAATAACGTGGCAGAACAAATGTTAGATTCATCAAGGGTATGCGAAACGGCAGAAGAAATAACTTGCTCCGTTAAATTTGAAAATGTTGAAAGAATGGCTCAATCTAAAGTAATCAAACCCGAGGGAACCTCCTTTGAATTTGAAATACCGTTTAATATAGATGAACTTGATAAATTGACAGTCCTTCAGAGAGTTGAAAATGACAAAGAAGAGGTTACTTTACCAATGGAATCATCACAGAAACGTGAAATGCATTATAAAATAACATTACCTCTTAATTTAACGCTTCAGCTGGTGCCCATGCAACCATCCGAACTTCCATTGGCAAACACGCCTTGTAGCATAAACGAAAGGGAAAAAATAACGTCAGTAGCACTACTACCAGAAGTTGATAAGTCGAGGGGTGAACTCTCATCACCAAAGCCGAATGATGTCACTAAATACATTCCCGAGAAACCATCTATTGTTTTGGAAATCCGTAAGTCAACAAAAGACATTTCACAGACGATATTTCCTATGGAATCCATTAAGGATATTAATGAAAGACCTAACATTTTGACGATAAAAATGACAAAATCCAAGAAAGACCTGGAAGATGATATCACCATAAGTTACAAAATGCTGAAACCTTCTCACAACTCTTACAAAACCAAGGAATCGAGAATTTTGGACAGGAGATCCATACACTCACCAACAAATAAATTGCCCTCTGTGGGTCTGGACTGTTTTTGTGACATATACAAGCCGTTGTCTGAAGTGATGAAAAGTTTAGATAAACCAATGATGTCTTCCTCCGCTCCGTGCAAGAAGATTAGCCGGAAACAAGAAATTATACCTAAAATATTAAAATTGGAAGAGTCGGTTTTTGGAACGATGGGGGTCGCCGGAGGAACGTCAAACGCACCTTGTTGCTGCTGTGAAGTTGAGCGTCGAAAGCTTGCGATGAGATCTAACACAACTGGGTTAGATGAGCTGCCTAACGCAATGTTCGTTGGACAACCTATAATGTCAAGCCAGCACTCCATAAATATGTCCATAAGGAGGATTGAGCACTGCGGTGGAGAGGACATAATCACGGCAGCGATCAATAACTATGAGAGAGAGATTCTTCCGTTGAGACGAGCTTTGAGACAGCTGCAGAGGAATATCCAGAACCTTGACATTCCGACTATCAAGTACACTGATATATATAGGAGGCCTCCTACCGCGCCCATCCAAAAGACGTTTAACTGCGAGAAGTTCCCTCCAAGACCAAGGACTTCTCCGTATTGTGGACATCAAAAGGCTACCAAGGCGGCGAGACACCGGTCCACGCGCGCGCACGGCAATAGAGGGAGCACGGGGTCTGCGCCCAGCATACATGTTATGTCACGGTCACCCACGGGAAGAAGGGACCTACCTGTAGACCACGGAGAGCTACACTTTACCAACATATCTGTCCAACCTTCTTCGTGGGTTGATCCTGGGATGGAGCCACCGGTAGTTACGTCCTATAAGATATCAGTCATGAAAGACCGAGACCATGACAGGATATTCTCGTCGTGCTGTGGCCCTGAGAATAAGGATGGTTTCGAAGCGTTTCCAAGCTCGTTTCAGGAGGTTGACAACATGGGAGGAAGGAAGAGCCTATTTAGTTACCCTGAGGACGTACAGAATATTTACAATTATAGATGAATTCCACTCAAGGCCATTTTACACACCCGGTAAAAAAATTTATATATGGCTATGAATGTCATCAATATAATCCACAATGAGTTTCATAAGAACAAATTTGAGTGAATCTTTGAAGAAAAAAAAAGAGTAAATATATTTTGTAACTATAATTGTATTTGACGTTTTATTTGATACACTTCAATAATTGAGACAGTTTAGATAAATCATTTTTAGGTCAATAAAATACTTCTTGTTATTATTTTTTATTATTAATACGTTCAACACCAGGGTTATTAACGACTTAGGAATTGGGGTTGGACGAAAACCTGATGGAAATACATCCCCCATCACCATGAAGAGAGGATGTAAAAACATCTTCAGTACATCTGTCGAGGTTCGAACCTCAACCTCCTCTTCACCCACAATTCAGATTAAAGTATCATTCAACTGACATTCATTGTTTCAATATAAATTTGAAGAATCTGCAGAATATAATTTCCTAATATGTGTGTATCTTTTCACACCCTCCATAATCCCTTAGATTAGTGGTTCTTAGCCTTTTATTACTTGCAGCCCCCTAAATATCCTAAAATATGTTTCGCGGCCCCCTAGTTTTTACTATCATATTAATTATCTATTAGGATTTATTCTAAAATAGTGGCTTTATTTAGTGAGTATAATAACAAACAAATAAAAAAACTAAATTAACTTACCTAAAGTATTTAATAGGACTTCTGCTGTTGAACACTTTCCACTAATTAGTCTATTCTTGTTTAGATTGTATTAATTAATGTTATTCGCATGCAGGAGTCGATTCGAGGTCGATTTCTCTGCTTCGTTTTAATATTTACCATTGTGGAAAATCCCTTTTCACATAAATAAGTAGGAACAAAGGGCAGCACATTTTTAATAGCGATGGTAAATAGATGGGGATTATTTGTACTATCTGTGATTTATATTATCCACGCTTCTCCTCCGTTTCATTACCCTGGAAAATCGAGAGTCTACTCTACTTACATGCTTACGATCATCGAATTCTTTCTTCCGAAACATAAAATTTCAGATAATTGACTTCGGTAATAAGCAAATATCATTGTAAATTATTTTTACGAGGGCCCCCCCAAAAAAAACCTTTCGCGGCCCCCGGTTAAAAATCGCTGCCATAAATGGCCCAACAAGCTGAAACTTATAGTAAGGACTACGAGACACAACTTAAAATGAAGCCGGATTTTTTATTTTCACTTTTTCTATTAAATAAAATTAATTTAGCTAACTCTCACTTTATTCACTCTTACGTAATAACTGACAGATACTATCTTTTCATACAAAAAAAAAAGTCCAATCTTACATGCACTTATCATGAAGGTTAGGTTTTATTAAGTTGGTTTGGTATCATATTAAAATTGTCGTATACGGACCTAAAAACTATTGAGTCTATAAATACTTAGAGCGTATGATCTAATATATATTTAAATAGGAGTATAAATACAATCAACCGGCAGTGTGTGGTAACCAGACGCGGCTTTTCAACTGAAGTAACTTAAACTGTCACTTTACTTAAAGTTGTAAATTATTAATATTATTACTATTACTATCACAGCAACATTATTTTTACACTAATTATAAAATAAACTAGAAAAACGTGTGTTACAAAACATTCTCAACATTCTTAAAAACATTAAACCGGTTTTACACGGAAAAATCATTCGATCGAAGACTGAGGATCCAAGATTGTATAATCTAAAACTCTTCTTTAAAGGCGGGGCTTGGAACCAGTTGCTATAGCAATCACCGTATGAGTTACTGGAATATTTTATAAAACACATAATCTGTACCAAACGCTAATTGCAATAATACTTGGTACAAACGTGACGCCAGTACAAAAAAAAACTTGTAAAATTCGGCAGCACAAAAGCTAACCACTGTAGGTAGGTTTCTGTCTTAAATTAAGGGTTCTTTCACACGACTTCGCCACGTCTTTGCATTTTTGTCAAAGTGTAACCTTTCCATCTACAGATGAAATTTTGAACTGTCGTTTGCACACTATTGTGAAAGAGAGAAAGAAACTTTCGGGTATTTCTTTCTCTCCTACACACATTTAAGGCAATGCTGGAGTTTGACATCATTCGCTAATTTGTATGATTATATGAGATACATCAATGTATGTGATAGTTAAATGAAACAAATTTGTTAATAAAAGGTTTTAACAGCATAACTAAGTTCGAAACTCATGACTTGTTTCTCTAATTCAGTTGATGTAGACTAATGTATACCATGATTTTAAAATGAAGCTGGTTTTGGAAGGCCCTATTTCGTACCAGAATACTAACTTGTAATAGTATTTTGGTAGAATAAAGACTTTACAGAAGGAACTTCCCACTATTATTCAATTAGACCGTTCATTCTACCAAAATATTTTTATAAGTAGGATTCTGGTATGAAATAAGACCTTACGAAACGGGGTATCTACAAAAATCCGGGTAAACCTCCCAAAAGCTTATAACCTAAATGATCGTTTGAACGTAAGACTACAACACAAAGTTTCTCATTCAAACAAATGTAATCAAGTTCTTAGCTATCTTTGTTCATTAGGGCCTATAGTTATCGAACTTTCACTATAATATGGTTTATTGATCTTATTTTGAAACAAATGGTTAAACTAAGAGCCAACTGTAAACATTAGTATCCTTTACATAATTTAAACAACACGGGTGATAGCTACATATTTTAATACATCAAAGATTTTACTAGGTTTTTTACACTATTACCCGTGAAACTGAATTTTATATCCTTTAATGTAAATGTTTAGTCACCCAAGTGTGATATTATAATACTTTACTATTTTCAAACAATAACAGTCTTATGCACCAGAGACATGTTTTTTCTCACAAGAATATTGAAAGAAATCGTTAGCGCTGTCCTCTCAGAATCAAGTAGACGACAAACCTGAGCGTCACGCTTTGGTCTTTTGCAAGGAGTGTGTTTATGTCCACCCAGTCTAGTATAGTATAGAAATCAGTTAACCTGGTAGAAGCGGAATCTTGGGTGGCGGGCAAGGCGATTTTTCAAGCGACTAAGTTGGCAGCGCCAACACGTGTTTATATCTAGTCAAATGAGATGTGACTTTTTGTGCGGATAGAATTGTATTATTTTGTGCTGGAAGTTATTTGTGTGTGTTTATTTTATTTTATTATTAAAATATATAGAAGCCTTAAAAATCTGATTTTGACACAGAGAGATTCATATCCGAAGTTGAATCGGTCTTGCTAAAGTGAGTGAACTAAAAATGTTCGATTTCTCCGCTTTCGGGAATTACGTAACCGCGTGTACGTTGAGGAACCAACTACGTCCCTAGTCCGACATCTTATACAGGTAAGATACTTTCTCAAAGTGGAAACTCACCTGCCGTGTCCGGGTTTGGCATCCACTTATCTGGGGATCAAACACTCCTTGCGAGGCTCCTTGAACCCATCATGAATGTATCCTTCGAGCGTAGCCACGCACATAACATGCGCAGTGGGTAATTTAGGAACCAATAACCCCTCGCTCACCATCGATCCCTGTCATCACCGGATAGCTAAGAAAACCCAAATGCCTTGGGCAGACTTCCATTGGAGGGAGGAGTTGCCTCCTCCTTCCATTTGTGCTGGACGTTAGGGAGTTAAGACACAACCTAATAATCGTTCTGAAGAGGACTTTTACCTCGTTTGGGCCCTCGAAGGAGAACAGGCGCCTAGCCTGAGGAATCGCCCTAAAGAGGTATTTTACCTGAGCTGCCCAGTGGGGACCTCATATCTGATCAGCTTTCCCGGGAGGTACTTGCTACCAACCGTTTAGTGTGTGGCGATTAGGTGAGGCCTCCTCTTTCCCATTCACTCAGTCACACAAATGATATCGACAGAGATTTAGCCGCCCTTCGGATTAAACACTTCGGACGTTGCCCGGGGCCCACCACGAGGAGCCACTCTGCCAGGATTACCGGACTAGGAACATCGCTCAGGCAGAGAGGGGAAGCTTCTTGTCCCGTCCGGGTCAGGGCAGTTGCTACGAGGGCGAGCACATCTCAGACCCAATAAGCTTCCAACCCTCAACCCGACGCTACCCTCAGCCGCGTTTACAAAAAAATAGTAAGTGCTGCTTCTTCCAACTCTATTTCCAAACCACGAACCTGATTGGCCCAGTAGTATATCAATGAAGCGTTTAGTTAAAAACCTTGGCCAGGTGTAGTTTTTCAACATGAATTTGAAAAAACAAAAACAAAAATAAAACCGTCAGCAGGATTACCGTTTTTGTTGAAGAGAGAAAAAAAGGGACAAGCTGTAAAAAGGGTTTATCTTATTTATAAAATTCAAGAATACTTTATCATGATTTCTAAGGTACTGTATGAGGATTTAGGATGAAAAAACCCCAATTAAATGAACATAAAATCTACGTCCACCACACTTAAAAATCAAACGTACCTCTCCGCCCATCAGTTCGTGTGATATTGTGTTTAAATTTCTTATTCAGTATTTAGGCACACAGGCGTGTTTATCACTAGCCACGCAATAAGAGGAAAGGGTGGAGAGACCAAAAAAAAAGTACCTATTTAATTTTTAGAAATAACGTCATTGGTTGACATTATTGAAGAGTTAAAGAAAAGAAGTACCTTTTAGCCGGAGGAAGTATGCCAGTGCAATTTATAATATTTTTTTAAAAGAATAATCTTTTGAAATAAAATATCAATTTTTCTTTGCTTTTAATTTATTGTTATTGAAAAAAAATCTAACTTATTCTCAGGTGTGGGGGTTTCTTGGATCCCGCCCCCTTCGCTTTTCAACTGGTACCCACCCACTTCGGTAGCCGCATGATCTAGGGCGCTACTCTCGCAGTAGACTAGACTGCCGAAGACGGGGAAATCCAGATTCGATACCGGTTGGGTGTACTGAGAGGGGTTTTCCCTAAATTGTTCCCCCACTCTCTCTCTCTTGCTCCACGCAAATGTGGGTACAATTCCTATAAATTCAACGTTCCTCATCCCTAAACTATTAGCATAATTAGTACATAAGCGTACAACCCAAATGGTTAGTAAGACGTGGTGCTAATAAAATAAAAAACTGACACCCCATCAGCCATACCCTGCGCACGTTTATGTTTAAGCATTAATTCAAAGTCTACCCCTTTTATCATAATGGCTTCCCTACACTAAAACACTCACTGGAAACATTGAAATTAATAACACGGACGCAACACAACTATCTGTTGCATATAGTCGATGTTCAGGCTCGACTGAAAACAGTTTTCTAGCGCAACTTATGAGAAGACTCCGGAAACAAGTTAGATACCGCTTGCCGTTACAGACATACAATAAGGCCCTTTTTAAATCAACTCAAACGGAAACAAATACAAATCTGAAATAATAATATTTAGCACCGCGTTTTACTACCCGTTCGGGTTATAAACTTAAGTAACAATTACGCTAATGGGCTAGGAGTTGGGAAGGTTGAATTTAGAGGAAGTGAACTCGCATTTGCGTGGAGGTAGAGTGGAAAACCATTTTGGAAAAATCATCCCAGTTCACCCGAGTAAGATTTGAAACTCGATCTCCCCGTCCTCGGCAGTCTAGCTCAACACGAAACTATCGCGTTAACTAACTACGCCACCGAGGCTGGTAAATCTGAAAAATAATAACTAATCATTGTTCTACCTTGTTTTTAAATCTTGGCAACAACGTTGTTTAAAAACCCTGACAATTTATAATTTAAAAAAAAACTCCTAGCAGTGGCGCTGATAGAATTTTTTTCAGGGGAGTGGAGTAAAATATATTCCCTCGCCCCCCCACACACGCGTGCGCCTGGAAAAAACTTCTGCAAGCACTGTCAATATATTGGCATTCTTAAAATAGAGAAATTGCAAAGAGGAGGGTTTTGCTTCAACCTGGATGCGACTAGCAAATTTATAAAAAAAAATTAAAATAAATAGAATGACATTCTTTTCATAAATAATTTTGGTATCATAAATATAGCCTTAAATTTGGGAATTTGGTGACATTATTTTAAAATCCCTAATATTATTCATTATTATACATTATACAATGATTAAATAAGCTTACAATATTTTTTTCTTAGGAAGGAGGCGTTTATTATTTCAGTGAGGTTAAATAAAACATTTTTGAAAGTATTAAATTTAATACAGCTTCGTATGAAGAAAAATAATTGTAGTGCAAACTAGAAGGTTAAAATTTTTTAACAAGGTTCTATTATAAGAAAAACATTTCATGTTTTTAATTAAATTTGAAACTCCGCGGAGAGGGCTGGTGCTAGAGTGTGAATGAAAAAAAATTACCGGTATAGCTATAATTATAATTATATATATATTATATATATTATTATATATATATTATAATTATATATATATTATAATATGTAATATTAAGTTCATTTCCTAATTTGTCGGTTGAGCAGCCGAGGCATGTTTTGCCTTTCTTGTAGTTGATGTATTAGACACTAAGAACCGTTGGCGCTAGAGTCAACTAGAATCGGACGTAGAGGCAAAGTTGATCCAAGTGTACGCGACTGCGCGAGTCTGTGAGCGAGTTTCAGGCTGGCAAGTCTTACTTTGATGTCGCGTGTGTTGATATTTGTAAATTCTAAGTGTTTATCGAGTATTGAAAAGAAATTAGGGGCTACATATCAATTCAAATTGGATACGTGAATCGACAAAACGTCTCTCTCGATTGATACTATTTATGTAAACCTCCTAGTTCGCGTAAGAAGTTGGAATACTCGAAAAACCTTCCGTGTGATTGTGTGACGTTGACCGTGAATGCCAATCGTTATTTTGGCTTAGCCCATACTGTTATACTGTAACCTAGCCTAAATAGGCTTCCAAAGTGCTTTGTGTTATCAGAAAATAGACTTAGCTATGGTTGTAATAGTTCTAGGTCCAAGCTATGGTTTCTATTCAAACGCAATATTGAAATTTTCTACAAGTCAAGTTTCGAGCTGCGAGTAGGATTGAATCAAAGGGACTTGCTTGATATGTATTGAGGTTATACATCTCGTTGCTCTGTGACTTTTCTTCGAGTGTGGTTTTGGTTCGAATCTGGTCCAGAATGATGTAGAAGTGTTTCTTAAATGACTTAAGCGATGTGGCGGGGTGAAGAGTTAAATCGCAAGACCCAAGTATGAATCGGGGGTACTACGTACCCTGCTCGCCATACCTTTACCTGGTGAGTACATAATATGCCCCCTTCCATACATATTATTAGTTTTTTTTCTTTCTTGTTTGACACAAAAATAAATGGTCCAGTGGTGAACCCAGAAATTTAATTTGGGAGTCCATAGAACTATTAATTTTTGCACTTAGTTTTACAATTGAGAATTATACGGGGCAAATGTAACTATACGTTTTTGAATACCATTCTGAGTATCCTGGCTTTTAAACTTATCTGATATTTCTACATATCTTCATATTAGTTTTATTTCATATGTTTTGAGATTTTATTAACATTATTCGCGGATTTGTTGGTTTCGTTTGCCCCGCTTGCCCTCCACCATTTCCTCCAAACATTGGCTTCGCCACTGATACAGACAGTCCATTATAATAATACAAATATTACCATTTTAAAATCGATTATCAACCTCTGTGGACTTGAGGTGAAGTGCTCGCCTCGGGATCTGATGTTCGTGGGTTCAAAACCAGGCCGGAGTCGACGGATTTTTCTTGAGTTATAAAAATCCGTAGCACAATTTCCTTCGGAGGGGAACTAAAGCCGTCGGTCCCATATTTATATTGTAGGATGTAAAAGATCCTTGGAAGGTGTGTAGGTTAAATACCTCAAATAATAAAAAATAATTAAAATTTCATTAGCGGAACAGTTCACACCGAAGGCGGGATTTTTTTTTCTGTATCATATTATTAAAAATTTAATGTTTATTGGCACTTGTATACAGAACAACGTAAGCAAATTTCCGACTATAACCAAATAAATATCGGGGGGGGGGAAATTCTAAATGGTTAAAAATCTTAGAAAACTCACCTTATTCACACAGTAACGTTTATAGGCTGTTTTGATCCTTCAATTCCTTCTAATAAAAAACGTGTTTTTTTATTGTTTTTAAAGGACCCAATTTTTTTTGTACTTTTTAGCTTAGCATGTAGGCTAGTCCTAGACCTATTTAAAACAAAAGGTACCAAACCAACGGTATGATATAGTAATTTAGTATCTTAGTCTTAGACCACGCTCTAGAATTTTCAGAATTTGTGTTTACAATCCATATTTTAATATAAGGATAAAACTCAAGTAGGCTATTGATAAATGGACAGACACACACACGTTATTCATTTTTTTATGACTTGTTAAAAATTATAAAATGAGCATAAATTAAATGTTTTTTAATATCTTCTGAAAATTACAATAATAAACATTCAAACAGTTATACTGCAAAATGTTTCAAGCTCGCATGTTTGACGTAAAAAGAAATAAAAGTTCCGAAAATAAACATAGAGAACAAGGAAAATAATCAAATTTTACATTTAGCCTAAATCTTACTTGTAAGGCGTAACAATTAACAAACAGTACCTATTGTATCCGCCAAGGGTCAAGTTTGAGTCTCCTATTTAACTTAGTTTGGGGATGCACTAAAAACGAGGTTATTCTAAGCTGGCGTTTATAAAAAACAAGGTTACAACTCATAAAATACTAGGCCTACTACAATCTGATTTTCATAGAAAGTCCGTTATTTGAAAACTGTAAAATCATGTTGCCACAATGGCGGAAATAAAATTATTATAACTGTACTATTACAGTCTTTAGTTCGTTTTAATTAATAATTAGGGGTGTGCAAAGTCTATTTTTTAATTTTGAAGCGAAATCGAATCGAATAGGCCTATGTGAAATATTCTCAAAGCAGAATCGAAGTTCGAATGTTTTTTTGTTAAGTGTTTTTACAGTAGAAAAATATATTATATTGTTATTTATTGAACTCTATGTACTGAAATTACTTAGAAAATGTTTTATTGTTTATTATTACTAATATTTAATTTTAATCTAATAAATCAATTTATATTACAACGTACAATTCAATTACTTAAGAGTTTTTCTAAATAAATATGGTTTTAAAGCCTACTATGTATAAATGGCAATAATTGACCATAAATCGAGTATTTTAGCTGTCATTATTTTAATTGACGAAGCTTGGAAGCCGGAATTTTTTTCGAAGCGAAGTCAAAGCTGACATTTGTTTCGAAGTTTCCAAAGCTGAGTCAAAGCTTCGAAAACCCCTATTAGTAATGTATATACGCTTCGGTGACTACATGGTCTAACGCGCTACTCTCGCAGTAGGCTAGACTGCCGATGACGGGGAGATCAAGGTTCGAGTCTCAGTTGGGTACGTACTGAAGTTTTTTTTTTCCAAAATAGTTTTTCGCTTTCCTGCCGCGCAAATATGGGTACATTTTCTATAAATATAATCCCCCTAATTCCTAAATCCATTAGCGTAATTAGTAGGCCTATATAAGCGTATAACCCGAACGGGTAGTAAGACGCGGTGCTATAAAAAATATTAGTAATGTAGAGATACATTATACAGTTATACATAAGGTTATCAGGGGTGTAGTGGAGCGGGAACTCCGTTCCGGCACGGCTTTTTGTGGAAAAATATTAAATTTCACCATGCAAAGTTGAGTATTAAAATGTTCTTGTGTTAAAAATATTCAAAATATTTTTTTTTCAGTCAAGTTTTTTACTATGCAATTTTGAATGAACTAATTGATTTTATTTCAATATTATTTTAAAACCTTTTTCATAATATGAATCAATAAATTCTGAAGAAAAAGGGGGTGGTGGTCTAAAGTGGGTTTTCTATCAAATTAGGGTTCGGGTACTGAAATGCTCTATATAAAAATGAAAGTAATTTTACCCTCTCAAATATAAAACATTTTGTTGTTTCAATATTTCATGTTGCCAAAAATTGCCCCAACAATTCCTTTACAAGATTATGAAATAGTTATCTAATAGGTTTTTTTTAAATAATGTTAAACCATAATTTTCTCACGAATGGATATATTATCTGATACCTAGAATAAGTTACTAGATTTCCTTTCCCTTAATCGGACATCAAGTCATGTTATCTGCAGCCGTCACTTTTGACAGATATGATCCTTACCTATAAAATAATAGGATACTGTAATAACATGTTTAAAATGTTGATAAAAAAAGTTTCTATTTTCTAAAAGGTACTTCGTATGTACACCCAGCGTACAACCCGAACGGTTAGTAAGACGTGCTAAATAATAATATGTCCACCCACTATTCTCCTACAATTTGTCTGCGCATGTCAAACTTGACCATCAGTAAGTTTGCCTACATTATAGATGTGAGATGGAGTATTTTCAGTTTTGGAAACTTTTCCTCTAATTCCTATTCAAATGGACTGGATACATCCTGAGGATCGTTACCAGATAACCTACATGCAATACTAGCGATTAAAGTTACCTTCTAACACTTTTTGGTTGGTGGTTTGCTGTGTCACTAAATTCAGGATTCCCCTGTTTGTAATACTATTAACTAAATATGTAAATACGTCATTGTTATAAACAAATCTCCTACGAATACTTGTCCTTCCTATGTAATTTTACTTACTTACTCTATGGCACTAGGGACTCGGAAGCTCATTGCCGCACTGACAAAAATACGCCACCCATCCCTCTCTTGAGCTACCTAGTTCTATCCAGTCCACCTTACTACAGCCTATCCCTAACTTGAGCTAGTTCTATCCAGTCCACCTCATTACACCCTATCCCTCTATTGAGCTAGTTCTATCCAGTTCACCTCATTACTGCCTATCCCTAACTTGAGCTAGTTTTATCCAGTCCATCTCATTACACCCTATCTCTCTTTTGAGATAGTTCTATCCAGTCCACCTCATTACACCCTATCCCTATCTTGAGATAGATCTATCCAGTCCACCTCATTACACCCTATCTCTTTCAGGACCATTCTAATGTTATCCTCCCATCTGCGTCTAGGTTTTCCCAATGGTCTCTTCCCATTGGGTTTACCAGTCATTAGGTCTACCAGTCAATACCCTGAAAAGGTTCTAGATTCTATCATTTGCGCTGGATGTCCTGCCCACCGTAATCTACGAGATTTGATTACTCTAACAATGTATTGTGATGAAGTACAGGTTATTTAACCTCCTCCACTACCCAGTAGCATCATCCCTTTTCTGGACCAAATATCTTCTTTAGAACCTTGTTTTCGAACACCCTAAAAT
>CABFWO010000831.1:0-33474 GCA_902155825.1 Timema genevievae | reverse complement strand
CCCCCCCAATTAAGGTAAAATACCATGTTTCACAACCATAGAGAACAACCGATAAAACTATTGGTTTTGTATATTCTTAGTTTTACATTTACATGTCATTTTAATTATCTGTTTTGATTTTACCAGAAAACCTCATCTCTTGGCCCACATACATCTTTGTTTCACCCCTGAAATGCACTCGTCACTGGCATGTACTGGTGATGTTTGGTGAGGGCGGAAAGGGGGGGATAAAGGCCTCCTTTAATTAAAGCTCTCTGCTATCATGTTTAAATGGTGTGGAACTGCTGCTAAGTGTTGACGGGGATATTATTACTACAGTCCCCAACAAGCGGTCCATTGGTCTCTTTGCAAGAGATGCTCATGGCTTACACTGCACCAACAAGTTTTGATCAATATTTACACATACCCCGCGTGGTCGGTGCTCACCCGGATAGAGGCGACAGTCTCGTCTGGTCTGGTTTATGGGTGGGGGGTTCGAATATTGGACGGGTGTACTTGGGTGCTTTTCTCTAAACGGTTTTCCACTCTACTTCTACACAGTTGCGAGCACCGTACCACATTATACGTTCCTCATCCCTAACATGTTATATCATCTTTACTTGACCGGTCCTGTGAACCTTGTACCAATTATTATTTTCCAATCATTTTGTCATTAATAATAATATTTTGTTTGTTCAAACACTTTTATTTCAGCACCTCGTCTTACTACTTGTTGAGGTTATACGTATATGATAGTTACGCTAGTGAATTACGGACGAAGAAGGTAGAATTTAGAGGAAGTGTACCCGAATTTGCATGGAAGTAGAGTGGAAAACAATTTAGGGAAAACCACCTTCAGTACATCCAACCGTGATTAGAGCCCGGATATCCCCGCGTCATCGTCGGTATAGTCTCTTGCGAGAGTGACACCTTAAACCATGGGGCCACTGAAGCAGGTCAAAATTTAAATTTTATTTTCTTGAATAGGGTAGTGAAATGCAGGGGAAAATATATAAATAATTTAACCCGGGGCAAATGAATACTTCTCAGGGGCTACGTGAAATGTTAAATATATAAATACATTATGTGTATATCTCTTTTAAAACAATACACTATCTTGGATGTAGGCTAACTTATTTTTTTTATTTTATATGTATAAATTTATTTATCGTATGGCACAGTTGACCGGGGGGAGGGGGACTTTGACGTCCAGGTTTGGTTCCCTTATGTGTGGACTATCAACCGCTCTGGTGGCACAGAACGTTGCCCATAGTACACATATGAAGGTTGTCCACACGTCGTACCAGCAATGAGATGGTGTAATGATAGTGATTACGAAGGTGTGAAGCCGGGGTGAGTCTTTTTAGCCTAACCTTGGTGACCTTTGGGATCATCCCCCTAAAGGGGGAAAAAATACCATATATATCAGCCGGGAATCGAACCCGGAACCCCTAGGCTCCTAGCCAGGTGCACTGACCACTACACCACGGGCACAGACAAAAAATATATCCAGACACTCAACCTCCAGGTTAAACTGGTTGCGCTCCTTTTGATAGCTTGAGTCTTTCACCACTAGGATCGCTGCGGTTAGTCCTATCATCACCCCAGCAGCGACACTAGCGAAGCCCAGTGTTAAATGACCAAAGCTGGCAAAATGAGCGCAGTTAAACCCCCGTAAGGTTGAGAGTTTGTTTCTTACTTGTCTGTGACCACGGGCCGGTTGTATGTAGGTTATAGAATATGTATAACTTGCATTATGCACCGACAACTTTGAAGTTAAAGAGAAATTATAGCTGGGGGTACGCGAGCCAAAAAAGGTTGGACACCACTGTTCTAGAGGGCATCACTGTCGCAATAGACTAGACTGCCGATGACTGGGAGATCGGGGTTCCAATCCCGATCTGATGTACTGATCGTGATTTTTCCTAAACGGTCTTCCACTCTCCTTCCACGCAAATGCACACTTCCTCTAAATTCACCCTTCTTCATCCCTAATACATTAGCGTAATTAGTAGGCTACATATGCTTATAACGCGAACGGGTAGTAAGACGCGGTGATTAAAAAACTTTTCTAGCTATCAGATAAGGTCCTTCCAATGAAAATTAGACTGTACAACCCAGTTGTAACGCTCCAGATATTTACTAATGATCTAAATGACCCTTTGGCTGTGTAAGCAACGCGTCTTATATCTGATGAGGTAGGGTTGAAGAAGATAAAGAGTTTAGACTAAATGTATCTGCATTTTTGTGAAAGGAGAATGTGAAAACGATGAAATGAAGACACATACACCCACAGTACGCCCGGCTGCGATTTGACACCCACATCCCCTCAAATCTGTCACCGGCAAATCAAACCAAATGAGGTTGACGCCTTGGCACGAACGCCCCCCTCCCCCCATCGATGCTAGTACAGGCAGTGTATTTTTTTTAACACCGCGTCTTACTACCCGTTTGGGTTATACGCTTAAGTACTAATTACGCTAATGGATTAGGAATTGGGAAGGTTGAATATAGAGGAAGTGAACCCACATTTGCGTGGAGGTAGAGTGGAAAACCATTTAGGAAAAACCACCCCCAGTTCACCCGACCGAGATTTGAACCTCGATCTCTCCGTCCTCGGCAGTCTAGCTCAACACGACTAGCGTGTTAGCTAACTACGCCACCGAGGCGGGTACAGGCAGTGTAAAATCTTGTTGAAGGTAGTGTGTGGCTCTTGGTGTGGGAAGTTCGAGATATCCAGTCAGCACATGGCCAATGGACGCGTATGTGATGTATTAATAGATCTGCAGAGGAGATGAGCCAGCCAGCAAGAAACTGGAGCTGTGGATGTAAACATTGGACTTGATTATCCGAGGGAGGCGACGCTCGGACGCCATCGGTTGACCTCAATCAAATAAAACTACTGTACTATACTTGAGAAACAGACGCGATTGGTTTTGAGACTCTGGTAGCCTCTTCACTTGAGACACAGGACCGGGTTCATAGTCAGACTTAAACATGTTTCACACTACGGGGCCACTCACGCTCACACTCTAGTCATGCTCACGCTCATGGGGTGCACCACCGAGGTGTTAATACTGTAGTGACACTCACGCTCACACTCTAGTCATGCTCACGCTCATGGGATGCACCACCGAGGTGTTAATACTGTAGTGACACTCACTCTCACACTCTCGTCATGCTCACGCTCATGGGATGCACCACCGAGGTGTTAATACTGTAGTGACACTCACTCTCACACTCTCGTCATGCTCACGCTCATGGGATGCACCACCGAGGTGTTAATACTGTAGTGACACTCACTCTCACACTCTCGTCATGCTCACGCTCATGGGATGCACCACCGAGGTGTTAATACTGTAGTGACACTCACTCTCACACTCTCGTCATGCTCACGCTCATGGGATGCACCGAGGTATTCACACTGTGACGACCACGTAAGAGAAATATTTTCAAGATACTTCATATCAAAAGCAGGCTCAGTTCCCTGGCAACATAATATGATTTAAATTTGTAGGTTTAAAATTATTGTATCCTTTAAGATAGTAAAATAAACGTCAGAACTTACCCGTTTTGTTTAAAGTCTTTCCTATTTCTTTCCATACCCTTTTTTTTTAAACATCATCAATATAAAATTTGTTTGCCAAGTTGTATAGTTCAGGTTTGGTACGCACAAGTTCAATCAAGTTCTCGTCCATGGGGTCCATGTTTGTTCGACGGGTTGAAAACAAACTGGATATTGGGACTATACTGTGCATTTCATGTTTACAGTAGTGATCCATTCGGGCTACGATCAAAATATCTCACTCAAAATATTCTCGACAAGGATCGCGGTGGTCATCATGAGTGCGCGTGAGCGTGGTATTCCCTATAGTGGGAACACTTCCATTTGATTCGCAATGTACGATATTTGTGCGTAGCCTGAGCTCTGTAGGAGTGGAGCGCGAGCTTCCCCTTGTGTGAAACAACCTTTAGTACGCCTCTAGTGTGGTGCTACACTGAATACTGGACAACACCTAGTTAGACCAGAATTGAATGAGCCAGTTTCGTTGTCAGATTTAGTACGCCCCAAATGCGGCGCTATACTATATACTGGAAACACATACCTAGAACAGAATTGAATAGGGCAATTTCATTGTCAGACCTAGTACGTCTCAAATGTGGTGTTATTCTAAATACAAGACAATACCTACCTAGATCAGAATGGAATGGGCCATTTTCATATGCGAAACTGGCCCATTCCATTCGAATTTAGTTAGGTGTCGTCCTATATTTAGTATAACACCGCATTTGAAGCGTACTAAGTCTGACAACGAAACTGGTTCATAGATAAAACACTTCTAATCTAACTTTACTTAAATAATCAAGAACCTATAGTAGGATTTTTGTTTGAAGAACCTTTTATAATATAAAAAAACCTATTTTATTTGTGGTCAACATTAATAATATTTTACTATATTATTAGTGTTATTTTACAAGTAGTAATAATATCTACCAAAATATGGCTTATCGAATGGGACTGATACCCGTTTGCATGGTCAAATGGACTGAGGCGTCACTCTCATGTTATACTGGCCTGTTGAAGACGTAGAATTCTGGTCGGTTTTACTGAGGTTTTTTTACTAAATAATTTCCCACTCTCCTTCCACGCAAATGCGGGTTGATAAACTCTAAAATGCTTCCTTCCTCGTCCGTAACCCATTAGAATAATTATATATATATATATATATATATATATATATATGCGTATAACCTGGACAGGTAGTAAGACGTGGTGATAAAAACTATATAGGCCCTAGGCCCACTACCTTATATCTTTATATATATATATATTATTAAAATCTAAATGTTATGTTTTAATATATTTATTATTAATTCACTTTAAAATACCCGAGTTTGCGTAACTCAATGTTAAAAAAACTGTTATTACAATCTCCATGAAATACAGTTTTTATTTCTTTTGTTAACATAACGTGAGCGTGCCTTTGTTAATTAACGCTCTGAGAGCTTCTTCTAATTAATGAGTTGACAGCGCCCGTATGGACCGGCCTAGTTACACTAGTCTTTTAGTTGCGCCATGACAATTGTATCTTACTGTCTATATGTGCTCTCCTCTCCCTCACGAGTATCTCACGACAAGACATGTCCAACTGGCTCTCCACATGTGCTATTATCTTCACGAGTAACAACATGACATGTGTAACTAACTCTCCACATGTGCTATCCTTTTCCTCGCTATTAACGCCATGACATGTGCAACTGACTGTTCAAATGTGCTTTCCTCTTCCTCGCTATAAGCGCCATGACATGTGCAACTGACTGCACAAATGTGCTTTCCTCTTCCTCGCTATTAACGCCATGACATGTGCAATGACTGTCCACTCTGCTTTCCTCTTTCTCCCTAGTGAGGTTTAATGTAATAGTTAATTTTTTAAATTAAAATATTTAAGACTTTCTTATATTTTTAAAACTGTGTTTAAATTATTTTTCTCATCTCAATTCCACTGTATTATAATGAAGAATACAGGCCCTTAATTCAAGTTGTATTAGCTTAGCGTGGACATAGTTCGGCTTTGACCTGTGTCACAGACAATCTGTATTGGTGGCAGATGCGGGTACCCTCACGATCTTCAAAAAGTTGGTTGGTTACTTCATTTCCCTCTGATATATTGATTGGATCTGTTACACCAGGATACTATGAACAAGCAGGAGGTAATCAACTAATTACCAAACCAAGAGAATCCTCGTTGCTCTACAGGCCATTGGTAGAACTTTCTATTTTTGTTTGGCTACGGCCTACAGTATTGAATACTAGGCAGAATTAAAACAGGTTGTCCAGTAACCTGGAAAACAGAGAATTTGCTTGGTCAGGGAAAAGTCAGGGAGTTTTATTAAAACTTTTAGAATTTTTACGTATTCACTAAAAAAAACCAACTTTTACTTACAATAGTCAAAATAACATATTTCTTCCAGTTAATACACATGTGAATCTCTTTTAACACAGCTGAGTATTAATCTCAATTATCAAGGTCAACATGTGCGAGTCGTTTGTAAGTCATGTTAAATCGTCGTCAGAAATTTAACCAAGATTCGCGGTAGAAGGTGGTTAAGATTCCTGACACTAACACAGGCCTCATCTACTATTCAAACCAATTCTGGTGCATTTCCTTGTTAATCTACTCTTTCCCTGTGTTCTTAGTCTAGTGTAAGCTGCGCGGACCTGTGCCACAAAAAAACATTGTTAGACTTAATGAATGTGTGTATCAGAACTAGACTGAGTGGATATCCTCACACAATGTGGCATTCCATGTCAACATTTACTTGTATGGATTGTCTAGCTTCTTCCTGTACATACCAGGACACAACGTAACAGTCGCCGGAAACCAGGAAACTGCCTGAGGAACAATGGCAGCTTTGGGTGCGCATTCACACCGTCCGGCCTGGAGACGCACGCTATGATATAAGTAAAGCAGAACTTGTGTATTCGCGGGTGATGTCAGACAAGGCAATGGTGGGAGTAACAGGGGCCTGGGACCTCACGACTACAGTGAAGCGGATGTCGGATGTAGCGCGGTGTATCTCAGCTTGAAGTAACCAATAAACTATATATATATATTAGCCTATTATTTTAATTGGCGGCATAAAGCCCGCGCGAGTCGAAGGTGGCTGCGTTATTGGATGGTTCGCGATCTAAATGAATGACCTGGAAAAGTCCGGGAATTGGCTTGTTCAAGGAGAAGAGAACTTTATATGTTATCTGGAATTCTCACATATTCACTAAAAGGGCCAGTTTCATAGTCAGATTTAGTATGCCTAAAGTGCGAGTCGATACTAAATACAGGACGACACCTACCTAGACCAAAATGGAATGGGCCAGTTTCGCATATGAAACTGGCCCATTCCATTCAATTTCAGGTAGGTGACGTCTTGTATTTAGTATAGCGCCGCACTTGAGGCGTAATAAATCTGACTATGAAACTGGCCCAAAGAATACGCAACTTTTACTTACAATAGTCAAAATAACATTTTTCTTCCAGTTAATACACACTGGTAATCTCCTTTAACATAGTTTAATCTGTTGAAATACTCAATTCTCAAAGTCAAAATGTGATTTTTGTGTCGTCTTTCCACCCTTTATACTGCGCGTCTACGGTCAAAAAGTTGAATCATGGCTAAGCGCGTGTATGTTCATCTGTTTACATTATAGGATGAATAAAATAAAAAAAAGAATGTATCTCGCAACAAATTTTGGACTGAACTGGTGTAAGGCGTTCTATTAATGTATCAATATAATCTCACTCAAATTTAACTTAGATCGCACAACCCAATAGCCCATTGCCTTAGGCTGAAGTACTTTAGTCATTTCTTAGAGTGACACAATTTCATGTGTATGTGTTCAAAAATTTTGTTACGTCATGTTGCGATCTTAATAAAAAATGATGTATGTAATATATAGTGACTGGGAAGGTTGGAAATTGGCTCGGGAAAAACCTGGAAAAGTCAGGGAATTTTAAAATATAGTTTGGCTGGATACCCTGATAACCCCTACAATTTTTTTTCTCTCTCTCTCTCTCTCTATGATTGCAGGACTTTTGCCCTTTAGTAAACCCTTTCCTCAAGAATATTTATCATTGCTTTCCGCAGGGCGTCTCCCTTAGAGCACAAATCTGCCCTGAACGAGTATCGAAACCAGTTACAACCAGTTGTCGGTGATATATCCCGCCCGCTGTCGGCGGACACTGTGACAATTCACGGCATCCAGCTCGAAACAAACACAGCTGATTGTTTATTGTCCAGTTCAACCCAATTCTCTCTCTATCTCTCTATTTTCGTACTGCATTCATGATACGTCCACACGGTCTCGATAGATGGGAAAGTCAACCCTTTCCCATGCACTCGTGCGTGTCACGTGACCACGCTGACAAAGACTCATCGTATTTGTCACTTTCCTAGAGATGTCCATGAAATCTAGGAAATGAGGGAGAAAAAAAATCAGGAAATCGTATACAATATTCTGAAATATTTTGACATTCTAATTTACACAACATAAAAGTATTATTTGAGTTCTCTGGCCGGGCGTACTTGAATTGCGGAATAAAGTATGCCTGTCAGCCTGTGCACATGAGTTTAGGAACAACCTTTAATCACATTAAGCTCCTAACCCCTAACATAAACTAACCTAACCTAACATAACCTAGCCTAGCCCAGCCTCCATTTTTCATTTTGAACAAAGTCACTATACATTTAATTCTTACCCCGCAGTTCGTGTAAGGGTATTACCAACCTCGGATGAGTTACTCCGCAATTCTTGTGCTCCGCTCTGGTCTACTCTTATATCCCCCTTTCTTCACCTCTCCCTCCTCCTCTGACCCCGAATTTGAATATTTGATACAGTCCTGGTGGTGGGGTTTAAGAAACGCGAGTTAAGGGCAGTGTTTTTGCAGTTTTTTTTGTATCAAAATAAAAAAAATATTTCGTCAGTAGAAACCTAACTTACTTTTATTCATACGGTGATCTAAACAGATTATGAATATCTCTCAAGGGTGTCCTGAAATTTATCGACAACTGTTTCTCTTAATTTAAAAATTATCATCGAATGCTGATATGCTCGTGACAGATATTCAATAACTGTTGGCATCACCATGTGTGGAAAATTAAATTATTTGTTTCTACTGGAGCAATATTTTATTCATTTTGCAAAATAAAAAATAAAAAATATCCCACTGGTTTTTGGTACGTGCCATTTTGGTCCACCAGTGACGTAGACGTTCTGTTCTAACTGAATCATAAGTTGTCAAGCACTTTTTTTTTTGTGTGTGCTTAGACAAAAACAGTAGAATATACAGTGGATTTCGCAAAAATATATTTTTGAAAATACTTAAAAGAATTTTTTTTGACTTGGATCATTTATCTGTAAGCTTTAGATAGTAGACTTGGGCATAGAAGAAAAAGCTAGCTGAACTAATCATGTTAATTTACGGACACATGTTTTATCTTTTATCTTCTCCTGAAATTTCTTTTTTTGCGCAAATAATATATTTTATTTTCTAAACACCAATAACGTGAGTTCACACTCGTCATTTTCATGTAAAATTAATATCCCATTTCTCCATACTTCGATCTAAGTTTAGTTGAAGAAATGAGAATTTATTTTTGAGAACCTGGAAAAACACAGGGAAATATTTTATATGAAGAAAATGGTGGCAACACTGAATACAGGACAATGAGTTGTAGAACTATAATCACCTTCTAGGTCGGTCAGACAGTTGGCGTTTTTAACTTATCGCGAACGGGATGTATCGTTAAACTTGTACGTGCAGCTGTTTCTCTCTCTCTCTTTGTTTTTGTGATAAATGGCCAACTGATAGAGAGTTCGTTGGCTGCTTGCGGGACTCGGTGGTAGAGAGACCGGCCAACGGTAAATATTCCATTAGTCTTTGATAGGCGCACATTTCTGGAGATCAAATCCAGTGCAGAACAAGGCCAGCGTGTGTTTTTACACGTAAGGTTGGTTAATGAGGAGCGGTTATGTACAAGCATAGATTCTCGAGATAGGGTCTTTATTTTTACAATAAAAACACTTTTGGCCAAAATAAATACAATATTGTCTCAATATAAACGTTTAGTTTAGTTTTTATAATATTATTTTTATTTATTTATTCTTTATTAGTCTAACTATGGTCGGTGAGGATTGCCTAGCCTGCATCGATATCGTCATATTAATTATTTTATTTTGTTGGTATTAATGTTTGTGTTATCAATAATATTTTATAATTATTAGACCAAATTTGATTATAATTGTATTCGGGCGAGACGTCTTAGGATTAGTCTCTTGATTGTTTAGTAATTTGTTATCAAAAATGCTATCGACAGTTTTTGAATATTTGTCATGAATATATAATGAAATTCGAACAGGACTTTTTAAATGAAGACATAGCGCTGAGTTCAAATGTCAGTATGCACATGAAAAATATTTAAGAACTGTAGAAATTACTATCTGTAGAAAATTGAAGTAAACCTTTCTAATGAAGCAAATTTTATTTATTTTTGGCCAACAATTTACTTTATTTATTTTTTGTTATAAATACTGTAAAAATATAGACCTTAACTCACATTATCTTTCACCCCACCTTAAGCTGGTTACACAATTAAAGAACTTAAACTTAAGTACATAAAGTTTTTACTTTTACAATTTTTTTTATTTACACAATGCTTTTTTTTTTCTAAGACTCAAAACGTTCAGCCAATAAAATGCAAGGACGGAGAAATTACAATGACTACATATAGTGACGTACTTTGTACTAAGATAAATTCTATCTATAATTAGATGATATTATATTAGTTATTATTTTGATCGAATGTATAGTTCTCCACAACATTCATATTAATTGCATAATCGCGTTACATTTTCACATGTTAAAATAATTACATAAAAAGTATGACGAAAGACTTTCTCTCTTCTAGCGTTAGAAGACAAACTTCCTCAGGAAAAGACTTATTCATGATTGACTAGTCAAGTAACTTTAGCTTTACGTATGAAACACTCCGAATTTGTAAAGTCAACACTTAACTATTTTGAAGTGTTAGCGTATGTGATCGTACTGCCTGCCATACTTCGAATTAACAAACTCACACATTCAAGTAATACTTTGTTCTCTTTTAAAAGTTTTTCAATTGTGTAGCAGCGTTACTACCGTAGGTTGGAGGAAGTTTATATAAGTGAGCTTTTACTGTCCTCTTTTTAGCTCACGCCAAACTTTAAATATTTATCTTTACATGTACACACATTTTAACATATATTTATGGCTAACACAGAAACTTTTAAAATGTGGGTCCCTCATATTAACCCAAGGCAGGGTTGGTTCAACTTTCCCCAGCCTTAAATAAAACAACCAGTAATTTGGACTCACTTAATGCATTAACCAACTTTCCCTTAAAACGCTTGTAACACACAACAATTTTCTTGAGTTAGTTGCATTAAACATTTTACAGTAATTGAGATATTTAAATATTAACTTATGCCGAATTTTAATAAAACAGGCTTCAGGTACTTAATACTAATATTTAGATTTTTTTTAATGTTTGATTACTTTTACAAGTTTAATGACAATGAAGTGAAAACTAACCTTAGATTATTTAAATTTGTGTACTCATCCGCTTTCCGTGCTAATGCGGGTGTATTTCTCTAAATTGCCCTCCTCGTTATTACGCCACATATTGAGCTGTTAAATAAATCACGCTTGTGTTAAAACTCACAAACCAATAACAATAATTATTATTATTATGAATCAGAACATAGATTAGTTTTGTATTTTGGCTAGCAAACTTTTAAATCGCGTATTTTAAGGTTCCTATTATGAATACAGTGTAAATAGTATCTACAGTAGCTCCACGACTTATTTGGTGCTGACTGACAGCTCACAGCTGACTTCTGACACTCAACATTTAGGTATATACCTAAATGTTGAGTGTCAGAAGTTACAGCTGTTAAACACATGCTTTTTGTAGATCATATGGTTCAACGTAGGGATTAATAATTTGGTCTGGTAACGTTTTAAAGCCGTCAGCTGTCAGCTGTGAACTGTCAGTCAGCACCAAATAAGTCATGCATAGGGTTTAGGCTTATATTAAATCCATAATTAAAGTATAAAAACTCATATTTCGAACGTTTCCTCTTATTTACGTGATGTCACATTTCCGACTGAACAGGAACGATGAAATTCAAATATGGTATGAAATTACATTGCTACTTGTTTGTGCTCGCTGTTAGAAATCCTCCTTGCGTGACCTGTTGGGGGGTGACGTCACTAGTCTGGTCACGTGGCTCACGTTCTCAAGCTCTAGTCTAGAGCAGACGTCACACTATAGACAAGAAAATATATAGCATGGCGCCTGGCAGACCGTGCAAATCTCAACTAGCTAATATAATATATCTATTTGCAATTAGATATCAGAGCAGAAATTTTCGACCTTTTTCAACTAACGGCACACTGAACAAGGTGCTAAAATTGTCAAGACACACCATCCGTTACTTAAGGTGGTATGGAAGGGGATGCGAGAAAAAGCCAGTGTTTTTTTGCAGTTTTTATGGCAAAACATTTCTCCAGTACAAACACAGAGTTTAGTTTTCTTCACTTGATGATATCAATAGTTCTTGAATAAAGGCCTATGTCATGAGCATGGCGGCCTAATCTAACTAGCTTTTTAAATGAAGGGAAAAAGTTTTTATTAAATTCCAGGATACCCTTGACAGATGAGTTATTCAATAAATTTTAAGGTTACCATGTGAAGAAAACTAAATTCTATGTTTGTACTGGAGCAATATTTGATTTATTTTGGCCAAAAGAACGTTTTACCATAAAAACTGCAAAAAATACTGACCTTTTTCTCGCATCCCCTTCAATCCCACCTTAAGGCGAGGCCTTATCACTTAAATAACGAGTATTAAGTTTGTGTTTATAAGTTCAATAGTTAATATTCTAATAATTATGTTATTAAAAAAATGTTAGTCATGAATTTAAAAAACTTCATCCCTCAATTATTATTTTTAAATCTTCCTCCAAACTCCCACGGCACACCCGCTAACCCAATGCGGCACACAGGTTGAAAACGCTATGTTAATTTATTAGTAGCAACCACAGGAACCCCTTCTTTTAAAATGAACTATCTACTGATGGTGTGGTCAGTGCGACGCAAGTAGTATGAATGTGTAATTGCCATTGAACCTCTGAACTCTATTCGATTTATAATGAAGAGATTCAGTGAGAAACTTAGTGAGATCATACTGGGTCGAGTGGTCCTTTTCGTATTCTCAGGGCCGGTGTTGTATAATCACCTCGAGAATGATGTGTTCTCGTCGGTATTTCGAGGTGACGTCTATATCCACCCTTCACTTTGTCTAGCGTAGTGACTTTAACTCATGTTAGCCTTCACAGGCTGATACTAGCACGCCTCCAAGTTTCATACTACTGCACTACAGAGGTGTTATCTGCTGGACCAATCACACCGATCAACGGCTGTGCGATATCTCATGAGCAAAGCTCAGATTATGATGACCTAAAAAACATAAAAAACTACCCATAAAATGACCATAAACTTATAAAAAATTACTTACATTTTTCAAAAGATTATTTTAAAATATTTCATATGGCTAAACCAAACACGCACTTAATCAAACTATGAAATACATAATCACTGAAAATCTTTTAACTAAACTCTTGTATTCTGCTAAATGTAATATTGGTTTACAAATATCTTATTCTGAAGTAGGCCTACATATTATTAACTATCCCTTTTCCAGTTTAGTTGCAATGTCTTATTAGGAATGTTTATTTTCCAGCCATACAAGCAAAGAAGACAGTGACTATATTATATTCTCATTCCGACAACTGTGTGTTGAAAAACATTAATGCATTAATAAATTACCTATATTATTAAGAATATACTTATTCAATATCAATACTTTATATTAATGACTAAAAGATTACTAAAAATGCCTAAAAATGCCTAAAAAATGACAAAAAAATTACGCAAACCAAGAAAATATTACCCAAAATTCCAAATGACAAAAAAAAAAGACCTATAAAATATACATTGCTACAAGGGAATCACCCGCTTCGGTGGCCGCATTATCTAAGACGTCACTCTCGCAATATACCATATTGCTGATGGTGGGAAGATCGAGGTTCGAATTTTGGTCGGGTATACTGAGGTTAGTTTTTTCCAAAATGGTTTTCCTCAATTTCTCCACGCAAGTGCGGGTACACTTCATCTAAATATAACCTTATTAATCCCTAAAACCATGAGCGTGATTAGTACTTAAGCGTATAACCCGAACAGGTATTAAGACATGATACTAAAAAAAGGATCATGAACGGAGTTTAATCAGTTTATGTAGCATATTTATGAGCATTGTAGAGGTGACCTGGTGGTCTAGGGGTAAGGTGTCAGACTTTTGTGCTGGTGGTCCGGGATTCAATCCTCTGTCCCAGCACAGATTTATATAATCGCCAAACCCTTCCTTCACCTCTGACAAGACGTGTATTAATCACAACTTGTGAATGTGTGGAGTGCCAGGCCTCCACCGTGGTTCGGATCTCACGTTAAACTGTAGGTCCTCAATTTCATCTCACAATCACTCTATCATTACACATTAGCTAAGTGCGTATAACCCGAACGGTTAGTAAGACGCGGTGCTAATAATAATGAGCCTAGTATGTGATGGACCAATAAAAAAAAGATGACATGTCATCAAAATCCGGGCAGTGCTCATGAAATTTGTTAACTCGAAGATAGTTCTAAAAAACCTTCGAAACTCCACCTTTGCAGTTTACATAAACTAGGTATGTCAAACTTGCGAACAGTATTTGGCTTAATCTATGATTCTCTGCTGTACGCGCATATTTTGATACATATTAACATACAATACGGCCCAATTCTACCTTTTTATCAACGTTAAAGGAAATACACAATTTGGAATTATCACGTGTGGAAACTGAACATTATTTTGGGTAAATTTATTAACTAAAGATTGTTGAATTTTTGCATCAAATATTATGTGCTATGTCTGGCAGCACAAGTATGTAAACAGAGGTTTTCTATTATGAAAAAGAAGAAACAATCGAGAAGTCACTTTTATGCACAACACGCCTTTGTTATCAATTTAAAAAATTACTTTATCATATGATTTAAAAGCCTATCACTCACAGCATTGCTGCAAATAAAAATTGTCATATTTCTTGATTAAAAATTGGGGATAAGATTGCAATTCGTATACACTCATATTTTTCCTTTAAAAAAAAAGTGATTTTTAAATTGATTTTTTTTTAAACTTAAGATGCTGACTTTTTTTTCCTTTCACTTTGGCCTCCTCAATATTTTCATTTATCAATTTGACCATGGCTTACCTCTCGACCTGGTGATCGGCATTCCTGGCTACTATTCTAGAGGTCCCTGATTCGATTCCCGGCGGCACTATATATATTTTTTTTTCTGAAGGGGAATTGTTCCTATGATCGGCATGGTATGCTTAATTAGGGTCATGCAGCTTCTACGGACACCCCATCATCATCATTATCACATAATCTTATCAACCTGAAATAACCACACCTTCATGGTGCTCCAAACCTCAGAAGACGGTTGTATATCCGCCACTTTCAGTAGAAGACAAAGGATGTCTAGGGACAAACCACGGTGGCATACTCTAAAATAAATGTGGCCATTATGACCAAAATAGTTTGAAATTCTGAAAATTGAAAAATGACACCTAGACACGGGAATCGAACCCGGGACCCGTGTCCAGGTGTAATTTTTCAATTTTCAGAATATGATATCTAGGTGGAGTAATCCCCACTAATAAGCATAAATAATAGCTCTGGCTATTAATTCTTAATAGTTTGAAATGTCTGACTTCGACACTTAACTTTTCACTAATCGCTTAACTTGGTGTAATAATCAAAATCCTTAAATATAGGATGTTATTACTTGGCCTACGTGTCGCCTTTTCATTATTTTTTTTATTGAAGACTGACTGCTAAATTATTAATATGCCAGGTGATGTAGAAACTTGTCTTTTCCACGACGGCACCTTTTATTAAATAGTCGTGTGCGCCCCTGAAGGATGCGAGCTTATAATTTGAATTGAAAAAAATAACCAAATGAGGAATCTTTTATAAGGAGTCCACGCAAAATTTCCCTAACATAAAAAAAAAGTAGCCTACACATTTATACGCTTTTCTCCTTGTAGTGAATCCGGTTTGTGAAACTTCGTGCTGCAAGGCGGTAAATTAACGATGGCCTTTTTTTTTTTTTTGTAAAAGATAATCATTACTGTTCATTTAATTTTCCACGATGAGGAAACCAGTTTATATGCGTTACTTTGCTATTCAAACTCGTGAAATGTGCGGTATCCCGTTTAGAGGTCCGATTCAGCAGATTTAGCTTCATTTTCTCTCATGCCTTGTAAAAACAGGCAGTTTGAGCTTGTTTTAAGGTTGTAAGGTTGTTGCTGGGGAAAGTATTTCGTGCTGAATATTTAATAGAGCATTTACAATTCCTCTTCTTTTCATTTTTTTATTGTATTTTATTTAATGGCTCTGACAAGACGCACTTCGATAAGAAAGTGTTTTGGAAGTGTTGTGCGCGTTCAAGCATAATTGTCAGTCAGGCCGAAAGGTGATATCGTGTGTGTCACGTGTCAACCGTGTATTATGGTCCATTCACGGTAAGTTTGTACTTTTTAATGATTTGAAATAGCCGCCTCGTTGGTCGCACGGATAGAGACAATCATGTCCAACCCGTGGTTCCCGGGCCACATGTGCCCTTCCAGGGGTTCGTTATGTGCGGCACGCCAGATAAAATTGAAATACTTTTTATTACAGAAATGAAATACAATTTGGGCTCTCGCAATTGACTTAAATTGAAGTTAATTTCAATTTATATTTCTTGTTTAAGTTCAGATGATAGTACTGAGGAAGAGCTGTTTTGGAAGATGAAGAAAATTTAGGAGGTTGAGGTTTGACTTGTTCAATTAACGCTTCCATTTTGATATAAAAACATTCATTAAATATAAAACCTAAATAGAATATTACTTAAATACACGTGAAACAAACTGAAAACAAAACCTCAACACGTCTTTATAGTTATTTTCACCAAACCAGCACTGCGTTTGTTCAACACGGAGCCCAAGTTGCTTTATGCGCATGCGCAACGTAAGATGGCTCAAGATGGGAGATGGAAAAACTGGCCGGCCAGCAATCTGAAAAAACATAGTGTGGCGTATCAAGGCATATCTTAGATTAGCTTTCTGTGTGAACCAACGCATTTAAATACATGGTCTGCTATTTTTCTAAACAGTCAGAGCAAATCTTAGCTTAGCGGTGTGTGTGTGTACCGGCCTTAACTTGTATAATGTATGGATGTAGGGTTATGCATTTGTTATGGTGGGGATTGTAGGGGACGCGAGAAAAGGTAAGTGTTTTTGCAGTTTTTGTTTCAAAACTTTTTTTGGCCAAAATAAATAAAATATTGCTCTAGTAGAAGCGTAGAGCTTATTTTTCTTCACATGGTTGATATCAACAGTTGTTGAATATCGGTTAAGAGCAAAATGAACATTAGATGATAAACTTTTTAAATGAAAAGAAAAAGTTCATTAAGTTCCAGGACACCCTGGACAGATATTCAAGAACTATTGATATAACCAGTTGAAGAAAATTAAACTTAATATTTATACTGGAGAAATATTTTATTTGTTTTGTAAAAATAAAAGTTTTTTATATAAAAACTGCAAAAAATATTGACCTTAACTAGCGTTCACTACTTCCCCCCTTAAACATAATTATTCAATCATGTTTTTTTAATATTTGAGTAGGCTACAAGGTCCTAAAAACTTCCTGTATGGAAACCCCCCTCTCCCCCCGCACCCCGACGACAAACTCCCCAAGAACTAATGTGGCCCTCAGTCGGGGAAAGGTTGGACACGCCTGGCCTAAGATCATACTCTCGCGATAGACTGGATTTCCTGCGACGGAGAGCTGAAGAAAGAGGGAAGGAGGCGGGGGGGAGCAAACGAGATAAACCGTTAGCTATATGTGAGCTACCAACATTAAAACTAATAAAGACCAATCAATCTTCATCAACACACAAAGACGTTAAAAAAGTTTTATCATCTAACATCGGTGGACAGCGAGCTAAAGCGTCAACGTCTTCGGTTCTGTTTTACCGCGGATGGAGAGGTTGGGTCGCCGGTTGGATGTATTGAGTGGTTTCTTTTTTCTTAAATAAATTTCCACTCTCCCATCAAAAAGCGGGTGCATTTCCTCCAAATTCTACCTTCCTCATTCATCTCTACTCCCGTCCGTGTATATGTGCGAATAGCCTGGACGAGATGTATAAAAAAGAAAAAAAAAGAATTATTTTTTTTGTAGCATCGATTATTACTACCCGTTCGGGTAAAAACCTTAATTTCCCATGTCGCCGTTTCGAGTGCATCCAATCAACAGTTTAATTGAATTTCTAAATTGGGGCACCTCAGGCCACTTTATACCTGGAGGATGTAGCACAAGCATAGCTGAAAATTTCTCCCTTTTTGAACGCAACCCTAATTGCCAATCATTTGACTTACAGTAGCGCTATTGATATTTATTGTAGGTCCCACTTGCAACTTAATAAGGTGCAATTTGCGTGGGAGGTTTTTTTTTATGTGATCAATGGCGAGCTATTAGAAAGGAGCTTTTTTTTAAATTATTCCGTTTGCCATTCAAGCTAATTCCTGTGGAGATGCTATGATTTAACAGCCGCAGGGTAGATAAAGTCAATACCACTAGAGCTACCAATTTATGTGGTTTTAATTTAACACATTAAATTTACCTTTTCAATCGCAGTTCAGGAAGCGCATGTTTGTAATTATCAGAAGAGTGAGAGAG
The DNA here is from genome assembly GCA_902155825.1 of Timema genevievae. Classification (NCBI taxonomy): domain Eukaryota; kingdom Metazoa; phylum Arthropoda; class Insecta; order Phasmatodea; family Timematidae; genus Timema; species Timema genevievae. Next base: position 15,073 of record CABFWO010000831.1, on the reverse strand, counting down.
AGAGCCCGGCTCGTAGCTTCATTTGTTTATCCGGTAGTTGGCAAACTTTTCACCGCACATCCACTGTAATAAATAAGCAAGTAGTTCAGTGGGGCAGACCCCAGGTTCCATTTCCGGCACTGCCCGAGGAGCTTAATATATAATTATTGTACATGTATACCTCGGTGGCTGGAAGGAAATGTTTCTATTGAATGGTGTTTCTTTTTTATCTGCTTCGGTGGCCGGATGGTCTAAGGCGTCACTCTCGCTATTGACTAGACTACCGATGATGGTGAGATCCAGGTTTGAATCTCGGTCGGGTGTACTGAGGTTTTTTCCCAAAATGTTTTTCACTTTCTACGCAAATGTGAGTATACTTTCTCTAAATACAACCTTCCTAATCTCTAAAACCATTAGTGTAATTAGTACAGAAGCGTATAACCCGAACGGGTAGTACGACGTGGTGCTAATTATTATTATTATTATTATTATTATTATTATTATTATTATTATTATTATTATTATTATTACAGAAGCGTACTACCCGAATGGGTAGTAAGAAGCGTTGTTAAAAAAACTGTCAAACTATCTAAAGTGGATTGTACAGATCACATGGATTCGAGATAAATAGTTGCATACATAAAAGTAGATATTTTAAGGTTCGTTCCAAAGACTGGTGGGTTGGGGAGGGGGAGAAGGTACAGAGCTCCCACCCCTTGCCCCAGAAAGTATGCTATTTTTTTTTTTACATTTCTTTTCAATGCCTTGGTTAATAACTTATCGATGTCTTATGAAGTGCATAGCACCTAAAACCCCAACTATGTTTAAAAACATAAAATTACCTCCAGAGGGATTCAACGTAAAAAAAATCAAACAATCCTTGCCGTTTACTTTTGAGGGACTTCCCCACGAGTCATTGTAGATAAATTTTTGGTAATGGCCCTGTATCGTGAAACTTATCACCAAGGTAACATTCTTATAGCGACGATAATACTATTATCTCTCTGGCCCACACTTGATGGTGTATTAACTCCTAAATTGCGATCCTACAATAGCTGTTTTCCCTGTGCTTTATGATTAATTAACTCCTAAATGGCGATCCTACTATAGTTTTTCCTGAGCTTGATGACTGACCCCTAACTCACCTCCTACATCGGAAGTGACGAGTACTGATGACCTTGCGATGACAGCGCGCATGTTTCCGCCCGGGTATTAATGTGACTGATATCTCGAGAACTACGGCGTGCAGTGAATCAGCACGTGGATACTTCCTTCCTCTTGTAATTTCATCTTACCTTAGACTCGCTCTGTCGGGCAATTCGCAGAGATCCGCCCATGACCTCTAGGGCCGTTTTTTGACGGCCGTAAAAATTAGTCATGTTTTATAAGAAAAGCCTTATCTGCCGGCCAGAAAAGTTTCTAGACCTTTGGGGTGTGCTAAGCTTCGAAAACTTCGACTTCTCTTTGAATATTCGTTCGCTTCGATTTCGATTCGAGAGTAGAATTCCAGAGTCAACAATTACGAAGCTTCGAAAAAAAAAATTTAAGTTAAAACACACAATTATGTTTAAAAAAAATCTTCTGTTTCTCTCATAAATTGGTGCTAGTGTGAAAACAAATCTGAAATAATTAAATTACATTTTGTGATAATAGCTTAAGGCCCTTGGTCCTGTTGAGTGCAAGTCTAAAACCTATTTTGTAGGATGGTGGGTGGAAGGGTGAAAGGCGTGGTGTGGCTTCACAACCGACCAAAGTATCCTTCCGCGCCAACAAGAACAGATCGATCACGAAAACCGTATATGGCGCTAGCTACCAGACAGGTCTTGCGGAGAAATCATACGTTTGGAAATATCAGTTTTCTCAAGAACGAGTGAAATTTGTATGTTCATATTTTCAACACCCCTTCCAAGATGATGTATCGATGTTTATTAAGTGTTACATTTTCTTATTTATCGTTATGAAGCCAGCAGTTTTTTTATTGTAGAATGTTAATTTTATCGATATTTGATCACTGTTAAAATTATAGAGTAGATGTGTTTATAAAAAGTATAACTTATCTATTCTTGAACAAACCTTTCCGAAAAGAAAATTTCAAAACAATCAATAATTCTTGAAAATAACCGTTTGTTCCCATGGCTCTGCATTTCCACGCCAAATGAAAAGGGCCAATCGCCTTAAGTTATCATATTAAAGTGAATTATTTTAATTATGTTTGGAATATAGCATTTTAAAATTATATTTAATACCCAAATTTACATAGTTATGAAAAGTAATATTTTTATCTCACACTAAACATTTTTTAAAAAATATTCTAACTTTGATTTGGTTTCGGGAATATCTTGTATTATTCGACTTTGCTTCGAATTGAAAAAATGGACTTCGTAATCTCCTAATAGATCTAATTTCACATATTCATACGTCAAGCCATGTTAGCTGTAGTTGTCATTATCACTACCTATAAAACCCGTTTCGGTGGCCGAATGGTCTAAGGCGTCATTCTCGCAATAGACTATACCGCTGATGACTGGGAGATTGGGGCTCGAATCCCGGTCGGGTGTACTGAAGTTGGTTTTTTACTAAATAGTTTTCCACTCTTCCTCTTTGAAAATGTGGGTACACTTTCTGTTAATTCAAGCTTCTTAATCTCACATTAACGTAATTAGTATATATGATTTTAGCCCTAACGGGCAGTAGGACCGGGTATAAAAAAGTTATCTTTGTCAACAGCAAAAATAAAACTTTCTTCTTACCAAAATTCTAACTTGTTCTACTTTCATATATACAGGATGTTTTCTTGATGCAAAGTGGCCCGGAAATGTTTCTGTCAAAAGTTATAGGTGGAAAAGGCGGGAAAGTGGAATGTACAGTTTTTAATGAACACATCATTTACCACCGACGATGACAATGTCTATACCAGGATAAAATGAGCACATTTTAAACGAGATGTTCAAAATGACGTCTCTCGGCATCGATGCAGGCACGACAGCGTCGCAGGAGGAGGTTCTGTCACATCCGCTCTTTAAGATCCCTGGCGAACCTTTGATGACATCACAGCCAGCAGGTATTCTTCATCAAGTAGCGGTGTCTCGTAGACAAGACTTTTAAGATGAGCCCTCCGGAAAAAAAATCAAATTGGGGTGATATTTGGTGAACGCGCTTGCCACACCGCCAATCTTATACAGTATGTTCCCATTCCCCTTCCCCACGTTTTTCACCTCTAACTTTTGACTGAAACATTTCCGGGCCATCTTGCTTCTATTGTCCTCCTCCATTATGCCTCAGAGTTTGACTTATCATCACGAAAACACCCTGTATATTCGAATATGTCAGTTGTCTGGTGCTAATGATTTGGACAGCTCCCACTCAAATATCATCAATCGTGCCGTTTTGTACATCGACTGCGCCGGACATGAATTTTAGGTTTGACACGCCTGATGGTCTATGGCGTCGGCCTCTCATTTGGCTGCATTACTGGTGACATGGAGAACTGGGTTCGAATCTCGTCCGGGTGCACTGGGGGTGGTTTTTCTAATGTGATTCATCACAATGTTTTAATCGTCTGCTTTCGACGCTGGTACATAATATCTAAGCTACTCTACTAATCTCTCTTCCTTGGATACATTTTTTTAATAACCTTGATGTTGAACGTACAAATAAAAATAAAAGTGATCCTTCCTTTCGCTCTTTTTTTGTAACCCTTTTTGTTATTTTTATTGCAAGGTAATTTTAAATGTATAACCTTCAACTAAGTCTTAATGCTTTTTCGTATTTGCATTATATTATTTCTTGGAAGTTGTCATGGCTGGCTGAATTCCGTATTTCCGCTTGTTACAGTAGCAAATTAATACACGCCTGATCGAATCCGAGCTCGTGATAAGTTGTTTATTTATTTATTTGTGAAGCTCAAGGCTCAGCTCTTCGGGACACGAACCGAAGAAGAGACGCCAACAGATTTACTCCTCACTAGACAGGTTTCCAGACACTTTAGCTCAGTCTTTATCGAGCTAAGGGTCGCGGGTTGGATTCCCGGCATGGCCGAACAATTTATCATAGGGGGTAGTGTGAGTTTCCCCCTTTAACAGTGATAAATTAACAAACGGGGGCCGGGTGTTGTGTCGGTTTTATATATATAAGCTCGTTTACAAGTCGTGTGCTGATAAAATAAGTCTGTTCTGAAAGTGATCGTTAAATACCTCCAATAAATTAAAATAATAATTAAATATTCAACTGTTAGGCATTTCTCATACTTGAAGGTAAGTAGGCCTACTCTGCACATTGCAGTATTTATTTTGAAGAAGAAAGTTCCGAAGTTTCAAAAACCACGAAAACAATCCTTAATTATCTTAACATTCGTCATATGTTGTGACCTTGTTAAAATGTGACTTTGTCTGAAGAACGCTAGCTCTATATATTACATTACGTAAATCTATAACCATTTCGCGTTGTATGCCGTTGAAAAGGAGCTAATTTCACCTTTTCATTAGTTTTTTTTAACCACAAGTTATAAAACTTAAGAGCCAAGGTTTTTAATACTAAAGACACATGTTGATACCATTCAGCTTCATTTAGGCCTGAACCATAGCTAGTTTAAAACACAAAACAAACCACTTCTCTAAATAATATTACATAAATAGTGATTGAAGCCAATCTCAACTCTTTGGTAGGAGACCCCTTAACTTAAAACACATGAGTGGAATATAGGGAGTATGCCAAGTACAGTTCAATTTTCATAGGAAGAGTCTTAGATGCCAGCTAGAAAAGTGTATAGGTTTACTTCCACTTATTCATACGTCAAGTCATATGATCTGCAGCTGTCACTTTTGACAGATATTATCACTTCCTCAAAAATAACACTAATAAAATAGTTATCAATTTTGCCCGTAAAATAAAGTTTGTATTTTCTAAAAGGCCTTTCTTATGCAAATTGGACTGTTCACACCTGATTCATAAATATAGGAGGCTTCAAATCACTCGTTTTTGGTTTGATTAAACTATTTAAGGTCCTCTACCGTAATCCGAAAGCAAAATCTTCTTCGGAGAAGCGCGTTTGTATGGGAAAGGTCTTCAATTTTCTCGACTCATGTTCTACGAAAGTTATTCTTGTTCGAACACGGCACCAGTTTTCCCGAATCTTGCTCAATCAACTCCGCGCATTTACACAATGAAGGGGGCGGTGGTTATGACGTCATACCCACCAGACCGTGAGGGCTTTCCTTCGAGGGTGAGATCTGCGGTATTGGAATATTTTTATTTCTGTTTTTTTTTTCCATCTTACTATCAGTTCGGGCTCTTTGGGCATTTACACAATAGGATGTGGATGAGGAAGGCTAAGCTTAGAGGAAATGTATCAATCATTAGCGTGGAGAGAAAGTGGAAAACTATTTTTTTGGAGGGAAACAAATCCCACCTTGGTACACCCGGCTTGGATTCAAACACTGACCTCCCCATCTCTGGCAAATCAGACAAGACGATCTTCAAGCTTACTATTCACACACCCACTGATGTGGGTAAATATTATTGGTAAAGTTCAGCCATATTTGATAGACTAAGTGTTTACCACATAACAGTTGGTAGGTTTTTTTGTTGTATTTTATTAGTTAGACCTAAACAAAATGTGCACACGAACAGAGGAATATTTATCTTCTAAATCTTATCATATTATATTTTATTAGTTGTTAAAATACGTGACTTTTTTGCATCCCCTACCCCTTTGTCGGAGGGACAGGGAAAAATTTACATAAATTCCGGGATGATCCTGTCGAATACATAACGGGCTACAAAGATACCACTAGTTTGGTTGTTGTTGTTATTGTTATTATTATTATTATTATTATTATTATTATTATTATTATTATCGCTGCGTGCTTTGATAAATTCTTTACTAACCAGATTTATCATGATTATGGCAGAACTCGAAGTCTTTTAGGGCTCCAAACTCTTTTCTCGCGTGGACTTTATTGTGATGCCCTTTTTGTTTTTAATATCTTCAATAGCAACATTTCTTGTAAATTTTCCCTTTATCATTTAGGTGTTCATATCCTTTCTCGGGCTTCTCGTAATCCAAAATTACAACTCTTACAAGGCGAGCCCTAGAGGCTGTTGTATCCTCAGCACCAATTCCAGATTTGTCGAATTCGACTTTTATCATAAAAGAAAAAAACCAAACTCAGAGAGTTATTTAAGGAACTCCCTTATAACTAATTTATCCTCTAGAGTATAGAAGTTCTGCCTCGAATATTTAAATCTATTTTATTCTGATTTGTTAATTCTTTTTTGCTTATTGTTATCCTTAATAAATACTTACGCTTTTACTACTCTTAAGTTATTTATTTATTATTTTTATCATCTACCATTAATAATTATGTCAAATTTTTTTCAAATTGTTCATCAGTATGTATCATTATTTATCTATAATTGATTATTTTATTTTGTGATAAAACTTGCTTGTGTACTTTTCAGTGCTGGCCTGTTATAGGTCTCACGACCGTTGACCAGCACTATAATGAATGAAATTGAAATAAATAAAATTATTATTATTATTATTATTATTGTTACTGTTGATTGAATATTCGCTTAACGTAGGGTAGTTAAAGCCTGGAGCTGCCCACAAAGAAACAAAGTACCCACTCGTCGGGATATCCCCTCTAGTGGCCGGTCGGAAACCGGCGTCGTGTCAGCTGCGTGTCGCACGCACGCACGCACGCTTCATGGTTAACTCACATGAGGTCGACCTGGATCCGATGTCCGCTCGTCGCGCTCTTTGTCAGCGGCTCTTCCGAGGTAACAACAACACCTGGTTGGTTAAGTTCACAAGGATACATCGCCTGAGTGATGTCCGCGTAGACATAACTTTTACATCGGTCGGGTATCATGTGATGCAAGACGAAAAGAGAACTGTTTTGAAACTACGAGCAGGTTTAGTCGGTTCATGTGGACGGGCATCGAATTTGACATTTGAAAATTGGTTACAATAGTATTCTAGTAGAAAGGAAATTTTAGAAAAAATCCAATTTTTTGTGGTCAATATTAGTTTTTTTTAGCACCGAGTCTTACTACCCGTTCGGGTTATACGAGGTTGTATTTTGAGGAAGTGTAGCCGTATTTGTTTGGAAGGAGAGTAGAAAACAATTTGTAAAAACCTCCCTCAGTACACCCGACCGAGATTCGTACCTCGATCTCCCCGTCATCGGCAATCTAGTCGACTGTGGGAGTAGCGCGTTAGACCATGTCGCAACCGAAGTGGGTAATATCAGTATTATTTTACGTTATTGTTATTGTTTCATAGGTATTGATACTATGTATGAAAGGTTACAGCTTCGTATAACATGACTTGATATATGAAAATTGTTTCATTAACTTTTGTAACGGTCGAAAAAGTTTTCCTGTGAATATTTGAGCAGTTTTTAAGGTAAATAAGGTGAATATTCGACAACGTGATCCTAATTACCTACTACAGCCTTGGTCAGGGGTGCCGTGCGACCACAGCTCAGATAGTCACGCATCGTGGCCCAATAAGAACACGAACTAAGTCGGTACGAGCTGCAGCCATGCGTCGTCCGAATTCATTACTTAGGTACTCGTACTTATTAAATTTTAAATACATCCAACAAAATTAAAAGCTTTCGCGCGAAAGTTAAGGGTTATGATTTACACAAATTACTAATGGTTCCATTGAAATGTTTCTAAATGTTAAAGAAGAGAGCACAGAAAAATAACTTAAACCTTTAATCTTGGAATATTTGAAAAGTTACTTCAGGAAAAGAAAAAGTCCATACTTTCCTAATAGATTCTGATTTACCGTTGGACTGATTGCGTAGTCCATTTAATTTTTTACCGCAGTGCGTACCCAAAACAAAACAGTGTGCAAAAAAAACATAAAAAAAATTAGGCTTGCTAAGTGTACCGTGAATTTAAAAAGTTTTCGGAACACTGCTCTACAGTACAGTCACTATTTTACAGGACAGTGCATCATATTGTTACTGCTATAGGGATGTTTGTTATGAACGTTGGATGTAGTCTTCACGTGCATCTTCATTGAGAACTTACATTTGATGTAGTCTGCACTTTGTAATGCACATTCACATTTTAACTGTCTGGATGTTTGTTATGAACGTTGGATGTAGTCTTCACGTGCATCTTCATTGAGAACTTACATTTGATGTACAGTCTGCACTTTGTAATGCACATTCACCTTTTAACTGTCGGGATGTTTGTTGTGAACGTTGGATGTAGTCTTCACGTGCATCTCTATCGAGAACTTGTACCTTATACAAAGTCTATATTCAATACTTCACAAGTTGGCACAGAACTTCGCATTGCTCCTGTAAACAGGATGTTTGTCGGTTGTTGCCTCTTTGGTTTTGGTCTGGTGCATTCAACATGTGTCTCTACATTGGGAGCTAGCCTGCAACCTCCCCCCCCCCNCCCCCCCCCAACTCTACACCACATGTTAAACATGAAGTTCACTGCCATCTTCACATAGCTCGGTTAGATCATTGATTTAAGAAGAGATGGATTGTTAAGACTTGAAACTATGATTGGAAACAGCTAATAGGGGCAAGAAGTCAAAAAGTTTCCAGTGGACAGAATGATGATTACTGTATTCCCGTATTTCCTACGAATAGACAAATTGGACAAATCTCACAATTTTTATTGTGTGTAAAAAGTTACCAGATATACTTTCACGTATTCATACGTCAAGTAATGTTATCTTCAGCTGTCACTTTTGATTGGCATACGTATAAAATAACCCTAATAATATAGGCTAGTAAAATGTTATCAATGTTGACAGCAAAAAAAAGTTTGTATTTTCTTAAAGGTGCTCCAAATAAATGTCCATTCGTAAGAACATCATGGTTTATAGAATTGAATGGTTTATATATTAATATTACAAATGAATAATTTGAATTTTAATCATCCAACACTTTTATTTTGATTAACATTTGAAGAATGGTTATTGCTGATGGACATTGAGTTGGACTGACTATTCTACCATGTTATCTGGAGCGAAAATTGCTTTCGATTACACCAACCTATTTTTGTGTGGGTTTAATCAATTTAAAAGCACATTACCACTGTTCATTAAACTTATCATAAAATGTACAATATTATATATTTTCACTCAATGAACGCAAAAACGAAATAAATATTTCTTATTAAATTGTGTACAAATAGGCCTATTACTAAACGCATATACCGCCTAATGTTTTGCCTTTAAACAGCTGACAGCCAGTATTCGATGTTATCTTCATCCATCTTCTTCCTTTGTGTTAGCCTAGCGTGCTAGTCTAGCGGCAAAGTCCCTGAATATTGAAGATTCATTACACTTTTTGATAAAAGCAAAATACTTAGTCAGGATTATTGTCTTTGCTCCGAATCTCAAATAAGAAAAAAGCATTTTGACTGTTCAGAACTTTACTAAATCTATTTTTACTCTATCCTTATGTCGATCCTTGTGTTTGGCAGCTGTCACTTTGGGCTGGTACTGTGAACAGCGGAGAGATAAATACAGTGCTATCTTGTCACTGACAAAGTTTTTTTTTGTAGTACCGCTGCTTACTACCCGTTCGGATTATACGCTTATGTACTAATTACGCTAATGGTTTTAGGGATTAGGAAGATTATATTTATAGGAAATATACCCGTATTTGTGTGAAGGGAGGGTGGAAAACAATTTCGAAAAAACCACCCTCAATACACCCGACCGAGATTCGAACCTCATCGGTGGTCTAGTATACTGCAAGAGTAGCACGTTAGACCTTGCTGCCACCGAAGAGGGTAAAATTTATGTTAACTACTCTACATTGCTTTTTAAACATATATTTTACAAAGTTATTCTGATGTCGATTCAATTATAGGCGACTTGGCCTTTCTTAAGCGAGCTGCTGACGCACTGAGACCGCTGTAGACGTCTAAAGATTCCGTTTTATTTAAGTCGTAGTTAATTTTAGGTTATTACTAAAATGAAGGTGAAATGTGTTGACATAATTATAATTATTAAAGAAAAGGATTGAAAAACTAAAAAATGAGCTGTTTTTCTAAAACGTTTCACTCGAGTGTTAAAACACCGAAATCAAAGTAAATGTTAAGAAACATAGACCTAGACCTACTATAACAAATTAAGTCGCAACAGCAAATTCTAAGTTAATTGATAATTATTTTAGTGGTTCAGAATCTTCAGATCTTTCATTTCCTATCTTTTTTTTGCCATTCTCTCTCAACCTATATAAGCTCGAGTTTGGAGCAGCTGGCTAAAATATATATTTTTTTATTGCTTTCCAACTTTCAGATTTTTTTGTCTTTATATTCTGTGTTCACTTCCTTATTACGCCTCGTCAACTGTTGTGTGAATCCGAGACAGTTATAGTCTTCAGGCAGTGCATGGACCTTCTCTGTTGCGTAATAGTATTCACATTAGTGAAGATCAACAATTAATTTAGGCTCGTACATTTTGTTTTTACTTTCTCGTTTAGAGACAATATTGTAAGCGTGAATTATTATGAATCAATAGATGTTACATGGTCATACCTCTAAACTCGGGTTGGGAAACTCTGTCCACAATCAGCACAAGTGGCGAATTGGCCACCAAAATGTGTAAAATGAGTTTACTAGCTCTCACAGTAAAAATATAAACTCTTTCCTGGCGGCCTGTGCTGGTTTTAACTTGTGACAAGAGGATTGTCAAATTTCGCTTTAAGTTGTCTTAAATTATCAATCTGAACCATTTTTATTATTTGCGTCTTGGATATAGCTGAATAGTAAAAGTGTAAATGTTTTTATTACATTTGTTTAAACAGTATGTGTTGTTTTAATGTTTGACTGAGCAACCAAATCTCTCAATCTTTGCACGGTGTGGCGAATTTTACTTCTCATTCGCCACCCTTGTGGCTACATTGTAAAATATGTTGACCGCCTCTGGTCTAGATCATATCGTGATTTTGATTTTAGTTCAAAAATTAAGGGTAGTCAGTCTTTTAATGACTGGGTTTTTGGAAATTTCAAATTTATAAAGAGTAAGTAGTACGATTTTGTCATCGAAATTATAATATTATTATATGGCTATTCCAGAAAACATAGTAGTAGATTATCAATAACAAAATAAAATGTTAAAACTGAAATCAAAAGGTGAAGTCTTAACAAACCCTGTTTGAAGTGGGTCGCTTCATTAGAGCGCCTGATCTGAAGAAACAACCCTAGAATCAATCAATATTGAATCTTCCTTCTCTCCTTATACTTCTCTTCGTTGTGCTTCCTTCTTTCATGATGATACTTCATTCTCTCCTGATACTTTTCTTCGTTGTACTTCCTTCTCTCCTGATACTTTTCTTCGTTGTACTTCCTTCTCTCCTGATACTTTTCTTCGTTGTACATCCTTCTCTCCTGATACTTTTCTTCGTTGTACTTCCTTCTCGCCTGATACTTTTCTTCGTTGTACTTCCTTCTCGCCTGATACTTTTCTTCGTTGCACTTCCTTCTCTCCTGATACTTCTCTTCGTTGTACTTCCTTCTCTCCTGATACTTCTCTTCGTTGTACTTCCTTCTCGCCTGATACTTTTCTTCGTTGCACATCCTTCTCTCCTGATACTTCTCTCCGTCGGACTTCCTTCTCTTCTGATACTTCTCTTCGTTGTGCTTCCTTATTTCATGATACTTCTCTTCGTCGGACTTCCTTCTCTCCTGATACTTCTCTTCGTTGTGCTTCCTTATTTCATGATACTTCTCTTCGTTGGACTTCCTTTTGGAGTCTCCATTTATTTTCTTTCCTGGAAGTTATAGGGATTTGAATCACGAGTCCGACGCTAACCTATTCTAGCTTTCTTTACCAGGCTTCTCTCTCTCTCTCTCTCTCTCTCTATATATATATATATATATATAATTTTTTAATACAGGGTTGTATCAACTAGTGATGGCAATTTTCCCTAAAATATCGATATATTTATAATTTGAGACAGAAAGCTACGATGTATCCAACAGATTATAGCATTACATCGGTTGTTGCCAATATAATGAATTGCATTGGTTTGGGCTAGCTGGAAATGTGGTATTAATGTGTCTACCGTTCTGTACCACTAGTATTCCCAGCTTTTTACTTTTTAATGTTTTATTTAGATGTTGAAAATAGTAGACATGTTTAGTAAAAATTGGGAAGAAAATCGACTCGATTAATAAAAATGCCATCTCTAATCATAACTATACTTATAAATTAAATTGCACTAAGGCAGGACTGTCCAACCTCGTCCCGACTGAGGGCCATACATGAGCTTTATACTACCTAAGGCCAATGCCCAATTATAGTACACACACGCCTACATACACCACACAAGTAACATTATACTTACGACGCTGTAAACTTCGTGGAAATTAGCGAGAATTTACGTCGGCTCCAAAAACCTGATTTTTTTTTTTGTTTATTCCTGCAATTTAAGTGTTTCACTTCGAGCTGGCACAGAATGTACTTGCGGGCTGAGAGCTGGACATCCCTGCACTAAGACAAACAACTAAAGAGTAAGTATTCTTTAAATTGAAAATTGACACCTAGACACGGGAATCGAAACCAGGACTTTCGGATTAGTACGGCATTGCCTAACCGCTGAGCTATCCAGGAATGGTCCCCTGCCCAGGGTAATTCTTCACTCACATTTTAAGGCAGAGTCTGTGATGGACGTGTGTAAATTGCCAGCTACATTCGAGTAACCAATAAGATCGCTTATCAGATAATGCAGCCACCTTCGACTCGGGAAGGACTTTATTCTACCAATAGTACAACGACAACTGTACGAATGCGCATATCATGATGGATTAAATAAGCAAAGCTATTATATTTGTTACGGTTATAACCTAGTTTTTGTACTTAAAGAAATTGATGCGGCTATAACCGTAACTAACACATATAATAGTCATGCTATTTGATACATTATAAAGAGTGACCTGGTGGTCTAGGGGTAAGGTGTCAGACTTCTGTGCTGCGGGTCTGGGGCTCAATCCTCAGTCCCAGCACAGATTTATCTGATTGCCAAACCCTTCCTTCACTCTCTGACAAGACGTGTATTAATCACAACTTGTGAATGTGTGGAATGCCAGGCCTCCACCGTGGTTCGGAGTCCACGTTAAACTGTAAGTCCTCCATTTCATCTCACAATCACCCTACCATTACACATTAGCGTAAGCGCGTACAACCCGAACGGTTAGTAAGACGCGGTGATAATAATAATAATAATAATAATAATAATAATACATTATAAGGAGTAAGTGTCTAACCCTACCCCTAGCGTTCAAGATCTGAATATCTCTCTGCTAGCCTACGAAAAAAGTTGTATTTTTAGGTAACGTGCCGTGCCAAAATTGCTGTACGCGTACCCCCAGGGGCACGCGATGCACCACTGAGTTTTATCCAGTGTTATCCAGAAAAAACCCCAACCTTGTTCCATTCCCGACTAGGCGCACTTTTTATTCCGTATTCGGTGTGGGTAGTTTCTCAATAATTCCTTCGGGAAGGTGAGTTGTCGGTCGATGACCGCGGTATCCCAGAGAAGTGTAGATAGATAAAACACTCTGTATAGCTCTAGCAGATAACAACCAGCACACCGGATGTGATGATACATTTGGAGGGTTATAAGAACTCTTGACCCTTGACGTGTCTTCGAGACGACCGGGAGGACTATGTGAAGGCTCTCGGGACTCACGTCCATCACCGGAGGAGTTCATTCACTCACTCACTCTCATCTACAACCACCAGCACCCGTTTGTCGGACCCGCACTCGTAATATCGTCTGTCTACAAATATCACAGCCCACTTAAGTGGCCGAATGATCTAGAAGGCGTCACTCTCGTGTTAGACTGGCCTGCCGATTATGGGGAGATCGGGGTTCGTATCCTGGTCAGGTCTACTGATGGTAGTTTATTCCCTAAAATCGTTCTCCACTATACCTCCACGAAATTGTGGGTACACTTCCTCTAAATTCAATCTTCCTCAGCCCCACCTTACTAACGTAATTTGTACATTTGCGAAAAACTGAACGGTGCTAAAAAAAAATTAGTACTTCAGTATATATTCCGTTGAGGTTTGAGATTTATTCGATGAGTGTAAACTTAGTTTGTTTATAAAGACTGATTTTTAAAAGAATTAAATAGCCAAAGCTATTATTTATGCTTTTAGTGAGGATTGCTCCATCTAGATATCATATTTTGTGTCCAGGTTTCATTTTTCAATTTTCAGACAGATTTTGAGTTCACTAATACTTTGATCCGTGTGGTAGCAAAACCTTTTATTGCAAACACATAATCGCACTTAGTTCTAAGACTAGTAGTGTCTTTTCTTTGCTAGTGTTTATATATTCCGCTTGGAAGAGCTTCGCTGATGATGCAATGTTGGGAAGCTAGTCTCTCTCTCTTTCTTCTGCCTTCCGGAAATAATATCATTCTAAAAGCGTGGTGTTGCTATTCTGGTAAATTGAAGTCAAGGTTTGGTGTACACACTCATTGGCAACTTCTTCATGGTTGCTGTAGCCATTCATTGCAGAATTCTTTGCACAAGTAAAGTTGTATGACGCTCATCTTTTGATTTGATTTAGTTTATCTTTCTGTGTTCCGTGTCTTACTTACCAGCCGGACTATCAGCATATATTATACACTAATGGTATAAGATTGAGGAAGATAACATTTATAGGAAGCGTACCTGCATTTGCATAGAGAGAGAAATAAATACACCTTCGGTGGCCGCATGGTCTAAGGTGTTACTCTCGTGTTAGACTAGACTGCCGACGACAGGGAGATCGGGTTTCGAATCCCGGTTGGGTGTATTTGGGTATTTTTTCCCTCAAAATTGTTTCCCCTCCCCGCAAATGTGGGTACACTTCTTCTAAAATATCTTCCTCATTCAAACCATCAGCGTAATTATTACATAAGCGTATAACGCGAATGGGTAGTAAGACGCGGTGCCAAAAAAAGATTACAAAATCTGCTACGCTAGATAGAAACTTATACAAAGTGAACCGAAGCGATAATGTGTGTGTGTGGGGGGGATACAAAATATCCTAATTATTGAATTTGCATTAAAACGTGTCGCGAACAAACTGATGAAGTGTTGATTGCCAAT
>CABFWO010000830.1:220113-240363 GCA_902155825.1 Timema genevievae | reverse complement strand
ACCCTTGACATACCACCGCCTGATTCATACCGTGCTCGCGGGTCACAGAAACAAGATCAAACCTCTGCGTGCTGTAACAGCGGCTTGTTAGACATTCCGTGACCGTTTAACAGGTAGCCCGAGGGAGTGAAAGGGAGTGGGGGAAGGAGCCTGTTGTCCCTATATACGTGTTGCGCAAGATGCAAGCTGCAAGCCGTCACAGACGATGGTCAATGAACTCTGTGTGAGTCCTATTTGTATACGTGCGAGAAGTCACAATTAAAAATTAGAAAGTAATACAGTTTGCACTCATGAAACTTCTTCAGACATAAACATTGAATATGCACTCGCCTATAACTGCTACAGACAAACAAACATGACTTGAAACTTTAATAAAAACATAACCGATACTGTTCACTGTCCCTTTGTTTCAAACTGTCGGTTCCAGGCGCGCTAACAAAACGGTTACAAGAGAGATTAATGGTTCTGGTTGAACTAGAAGATTTATTTATGACCATACATACAATGAAATAACACATTCATAAAAAACTTCATTGATAATTTTTGGCAAGAAATTTCAAATCAAATGAATGTAACAGGTGAGAGCTATATTATATTGTAATAACTTATTGATATCTTTTTATGTTATCCTAAAAATTGTTATATAAGATGAGATACATTATTAATACCGTATTTTATTTAAATTTAGTGTTTTAATTTTTATTAGGAATACGGTGAACCCTATATCTCTTTAATTCAAATCTCGAATCCAAATTCGAACTCTAGAATCTTAAAAAATGTGTAGTTTAATGATGGATTAAATATCTAAGCGACATTATATTTGTTAATTGCGGTTATAGCCGCATCCAAATATCAAATTATTTAAATTGAAAAATTATACCTAGACTTGGGTTCAATTCTCGTGTCCAGGCGTCATTTTTAAATTTAGAGAATATGTATATTTTGTAGCTGATATTTCCGCACGTCCATCACAGACTATGCCCTAAAACATGAGTGGAGAATTACGCTGAGCACGGGACGATTCCAGTGGTTACAGCACTGACGTACTAAGCCAAAGGTTCCGAATTCGGTTTCCGTATTCAGGTTTCATTTTTCAATTTAGAGAATATTATTATATTTAGATGCGACTATAACCGTAATTAACAAATATAATAGCTTAGTTATTTAATCCATGATGGAGAGTTTAAGTTAAAGTGAAAATATTAAAAATCGAATTATAAATACATTAAGGCTTGGTGCCACTCACAAATACTATTTTGTTTGTCATGTATGTTACGTCATAAACAACAAATACGAATCACTCTCCCAACAACACAAGTCTATTATAATTCCTTCTACCAATTTTTTTTTGAAAATGTAATTTGATGTCAACTGTATTGGAGATATTCTTTTGAGATTTTTACGAATCTCGAATATCTTGAATATAATATAATTCGAGTATTTGAGTTTCCCATCTTTAATTTTTATTAAGAAAACCATTTCAAAAATTCGACAATTAATTATTCGTCTTTAAAAGAATAGGTATGGCCTGGATATTTTGAGCCTACTCTTGACGTGTGGTCAGACCCCTTGGACTCGCCTGAAGGTGCCAGGGCAGGTATACCTTTGTGTAAGGTCAGTGCCTGCCTGCTCCAGATACGTGGGGAGAGGGACTGACTGGGTTGGGCTCTCCTGGTGAAAGAGAAAGTGATCAGTGTTTCGGTCGGCCAGGAAGCGGAGCGATAATGGAATATCGCGTCATGGACCAGCGGGTCTTGTTGGTGTGGGCGCCCTACGACGGTCGCCCGCTACCTTTCCCTTCGTGGGCACCAAGAGGCTCAAATAATGCTAAGTAGAGCTAAGGCCCAATTTTCAAAGGAAGGGCCTTTTAGAAAATACAAACTTATTTTTTGAGGCCAACATTTGTAACATGGCGGATCCAAGGTAAGTTGGTGAAGGGTGGCGATAGAGGCGATCGCCCTCCTCCCTGCATAGTAAATAAAATAATTAAAAATATTTAAACCAATACCTTAATGTTGTAAAGAATGACCTACTAATACTTCTTTCACCCTCTCTACTACATGACCTAATCAATAACTTTTTCAACTTAGCTGTATTGTACAGAAAAAGTAAGTGCTGGCTTAAAACTTAAAACTCTCCAGTAAGTTTAATATGATAACCAATAATTTGTATAAAAATACATATTTTTTTATATTAATACCTACTAAAACATATTAGGCACATGTACATATTTATTACTTTTATTGTGACAGCGTATTTTTATTTTTTGTATTAAAATAATTTGTTAATCAAAATTGTAATTTTTTTCTCATTAAGTCCTTTTTATAATTTTAGTTAATTAATATAATTAGTATTAACTGACATGATTATTATTAAAATTGTCATAAATAAAAATCTTGATTATTTGAGGTTGATAAATCTACACTTGAAGGAGCCTTACGAAAATCAATCGCCCCCCTTGACAAAAGGCCCTGGATTACAGATCACCTGACTCCACGTTTGAAAACGCAAACGTTGACCTAATACATTTTCTAGCAGTCAGATAAGATTCTTCCAATGAAAATTGGATTTTACATTCATGCCCCAGGTCTCTTACCCATCCATATTATCCACGTATAGCTACACAAATGGGATATGATTGATGAAGGTAAAATTCAGATTAACTGTACCCGCATTTGAATGGAGGCAGAGTGGTAAACTATTTAGGATCCAAGTCAGTAGACCAGCTGGTATCCACGCGCTGACAGGTAAAGCTGATTGGACGAGCTCCACGTTTAGGCCTCGTTTTCATCAATGTGGGTTTCTTTGTATTTTACTACCTGTCCGAGCAGTTCGCATTTATTTATAATATTGGGATAGAGGTACCAGGTAGGTGGAATTTAGAAGGAAGTGTACCTGCATTTTCGTGCCAGGGAGGGTGATAAACCATCTAATGTTGCTATTCACTAGTAACCAAGAAGTGTTTTTTTATACAACTGTCAAAATTAACAGCATTTGTCACGATGCGAGATAACACATAATTAAATTTTATTGTACGGAAAAATAAAATAAATATGTAATGGACAATTTGACCGAACGGATTGATTTTGGTCTTATTGTATTTGAAACACGAACGTAAACCTCTATAAGTAGGCAAGTGGAATAAAAGTCAGGAACCTCTAGAGTGATTGTTAGGTGACGGGTAGATCAGGGTTTAGATTCAGGTTGGGTGTACTGAGGTATGCTTATCTAAATAGTCTCCCCAGTTTCCTTCCACGCAAATTCGGGTACATATACTCTAAATTCTACCTTCTACCCTTACTACATTAGTTTGAATATGAGGATAGACCGGACGAGTAGTGTGACGTGGTTCGCCATTAAAACAACTGTAAAGAAAAGTTATTCTTATGGTGGGACAAATATAGTATCCGACTCCCCTTCCTCTATTTTTTTGGTCCAATGCTTCAGGTACAGTCGATTCACCACTGGAGTGGTGTTAACTGACAGCTAGCACAAGATTTATATAGCAAATATTGGTTGAACGTTGAACTTTGTTGAAATGATTATTATTTTCCTAGTAATACCATATTATCAATTTAAAGTGTTATCAAACGCTTCTGATGATACATCACTAATTGAAAGAACAAAGAATATTAACAGAACTATTATGATTTTCTGTTTCGTGGTTGTGACAGCAAGAGATATTATAGCGCATGAAATAATTAACTAAAAAGTATTATATTCAAACTTAGATCTTCTTATAACTGGTCAATCAAAATAAATATTCGTTTTTAGATAAAATGAGCCATACAAAATTTTAGTTTCAAAATAAAACATTTCTATTCCATAAACATATGCTCATAAGCACAGTCAAAACACCGTTTGTATGACGCCATCAATGGCCTTTGTTACGTCTTGTTCACCATCTTAATTAGTGAAGAGAACGCAGTCTTTTATAAGGTCTCGTCTGTAAAGCATTTTTAAGTCAACCACAGAAGGCGCTTCCACAAAAATGAAATATCCAAAAGATTATTTTTATAAGTTCGTGTTTCATTAATTTTAAAAACTGTTGAAAGAAAAACATAGTTAGAAACAAATTTCTGTTGTGAAAGTTTTGACAGACAACAGAGATTATTTTTATAAGTTCGTGTTTCATTAATTTAAAAAACGGTTGAAAGAAAAACAAATTGTTTGTTGTGAAAGTTTTGACAGACAACAGTGTCAAAAACTTAACGTATGGTCTTGCTGGCCATATGGTTTGGTGAATGGATGCATGAGAGTATATCTGATAGCATTTTCAAAATGTCACCACCACTCACTGGCGAATCGACTTAAGTTATTTTTTTCCCGTACTAAGCAGTAAATCCTTGTTACACAGGGTAGGCTTGCTTACCTAAGCGTGACCCGTACGAGCGAGGATAATAATTCATCTTGTTTCCATGGTCTGTTAGCTAGGGATTATGCCATCAATTTTTTCCTCTTCGCTTACCATTTGTTTTGATTAACAAGAACCACAAAAATGTTGGCAGAGCCAGCGCTTTCCGTAGTTGCAAAGTCTAGTTACACATTATTATAATGGATTGTGAATACCATTGTGGTTTTTCAACCGGATAAAAGTCATGTACGGCGTTGCTTGTCATAAAACATGTTAGTTTTGTGGTTCGTATTGAGAAAGAGAATATATCCAGTTATGTTATAAATATAATCAAAAGCTAATATTGCATAGTTATCCGACACATTAGCTCAGTCGGTAGCATGTCTGTCTACTGAGCTAAGGGTCCCATTTCGATTCCCGACATAGCTGAAAAATGTATCATTGGGGAAATGCGGGTTTACTCTTTTACAGTTATGATTTAACGGCCGGGGACAGGATATTGTGTCGGTCCTAGTCTTAAGTTAGATTATAAAGCATACGGAGCTACGACAGGCCTAGCAAGCTGGTAGTGGAAAATATATGGCTTGAATAAAAACTGCCACAGGCACAACCACTTTTATTTTGATATCGATAACGCTGTCATAATAGCGTCCATACATCCACCGATTAACTTAGAAAATATGCAGATTCCAAAGTAAATCTAACAAGAAAATAATAATTTAGGACATAAGACCCCTTGGTCCCACCATGACAGTTAAATACATTTTATTTTTTTATTTAAAGTAACTTTTTAAGCCTATTGATTGCATCAACACATGACTTAATAACTAACTTAACCGATTAATGCTAGCCCAATAATATTATAAATTACCAAATTCAAACAATTGATTTAATTTGTCAATGATAACGAACGGACTTGTATAACTATGTGCTGTTTTCATCTCATGCCCAAAACATCCATGTTTATTAGTGTAATAACTTCCGAGTGGTAGCCAACCACTTGTTCGTATGAAGACGGTCATAAAACCACGTCAAAGACTAGACCAGAGATCACCCGAGAAAGTGCAGCTTTCTCAGCTTTCACAGTAAAACGAAACTAAAAGTTGCTGACTTATGTAGATCAATAAAAACAAAAAACACCAATCTGGTCTTAAAAAACTGTCACCGGTTTATGCTGAACTTCCTGAAGCTTGTTCGGGAAACCAAAAGGAAATTTTCATCATTTGGCTTTATCTTTTAATATAGCTTAAGTTGGAGGATGTAAGGAACGTGAGTTAAGGGCAGTACTTTTGTAGTTTTTTACAACAACTTTCTTTGACAAATAAATAAGATATTGCTTCATTAGATTCATTAAGTTTAATTCTCTACATACATTATTTTCAACAGTTGTTGAATATTTGTCATAAGCATAGCGGCTTAGATAACAAACTTTTTAACTGAAGAGAAAAAGTTTTCATTTAATTCCAGGACACCCTTGACAGATATTCAAGAAATGAGGTAGGCCTAACCATGTGAAGTAAATTAAACTCTTTGTTTCTACTGGAGAGGTATTTTATTTCTTTTAACAAAAAAAAAAAGTTTTTATATAAAAGTACAAAAATTATTATCCTTTCTCGCGTGCCCTATACTCCCACATTATAGGTAAACAAAAACAGCCTGTAAATGGTACACCGAAACTCTCAGTTTGATTTTAATACGTTTCTGGATAGTCATTCTGAGTACCTAAAAGGAAAAAGAAAGTCTGGCATTTTTTGGAACAGTGAACGACGAAGATGATGCTGATTGATTGGAGAAACTTCTGATCCGTCCAAAGAGAAACAGTCATCATTGGTTTTCCAAGATGGTGGGTGCAATCGAAACTCCTTTACTCATCAGTGCAAACATACCGATATAGTGCATCTGCCATCTATCATCACCACGAGAGAAACTTTCTTAAAACAACAACCATAACCTACTTTGATTTTTTATTATTATTAAGTGTATCCACAACGCGAGGGTTAGTCATGGAGGGAAATCAGTTTTGGCTACCGTTAAATCTGTCATTGGATATAGACAGCTTTCATTTAAATTAAATATAGTGGAAGCATGACACGTGTACAAGGGAATCGACCCCAAGACTTTTGACTAAGCGCACCATCAGTTTTTCTTTGTATGTCTAATTAATATTTCCTCTAAATACAATATTAAAAACATTTACTATATATATATATATAGTATATATATTATATATATAGATATATAATATATATATAGATATATATATTATATATATAATATATTATATATATATATATATCAAGAATCTTGTCTCACACCAACCAACTCATGTGATTTATCGAGTTATTTAAAACAAAATATAGGCCTCTTAAGTGTTTACGAATATATATTTTTCACTTTGAGTCAAGTTCATATCTAGTTTGAATTAAAAATTGAGTTTAAGAAGTTCGAGCTATATAGAACTGCATTTTTTTTTGTAGATTTTATAGAATGAGAGTTTTTTTGTCAATACGTTATTACCATTCGAATTTGGATTTTAACGGAATTTAATATAGCTATACATCATGTAATACTTTTTTAAATCAGACAAAAGTAAATATTTGAAGACTGTTTGCTATGAAATAATATCTCAAAATTTAATTAACTCAATCGAATTAAATATTTTCGAGATAAAATTAAAAATATCAAGCTCTCAAATATTTTAGAGTTTTGGGAAAAAAATATTGAGTTGAATTCGAACAACTACTAAATTCGAATTGAACTAGAAATTTAGAGTACCCGTACACTCATAATTTCTCTTCTCCTGTCAGTAAAAACAAATTTAATTTCAAAAGGGGAAAACGCCGATAGCCCCCACGCCCCCTCACCTCCCATTTCACTTAATTTTAGTTTTACGCCATTAGCGCACCAATGTTATCACCACTGAACTACCCAAGAATCGTCTCGTCTTCAGGGTTATTCTTCACTTAGTTTTAATTAAGGTTTATTGATGACCGAATCTTAGGGACTAGGATAATTAAGATGGGATTTGGCAGTTGAATTGGCGTGGGAAGAGTGAGGGAAAACCCCGATGAAAATCACATGCTGGAAGACTACCCTCTAACGAGTCTATCGCACCCAGCCGGGATTCGAGTAGCATCAACGGCCATCAAATTCTTTACGAATATGACCCCTTGAACCGCTTGGAAAAAACGGTCGTTTGTTCAAATCTTACTTTATAGACAGGAATATTTGCTGGTGTCAACTACGAGTACATTTACGAGCTAATATTTTGAAAATTCATCGCAGAAAATAAAATAAATTGAGCTGTTCGCCATCTTTTTAATCACGGGTTCAATCACCTTCAGTATATTTGTCATGTCGTGCGTCAAACAATGATCAACTCACCACTAGTTCAAATCCAGGTGAGAGACGTAGGTTCATTTTTCAAGTATCATGCAAACAAACGTGATAAGAACAATTCATACTGCTAATCTATTAATTACTTAGTAATTTTTTTCAATATTTTTATTTTTATGTAGAAGACATATTTCTCCATGATTTTACTCCTCAATTTCTTGAATATTATTTTTAATAAACAAGAAAGTAAGTAAAAATATCAACGAAAAAATCTATTTACACTCTTAGTATCTATCGTCTCATCGCACGCCACTGAAGTTATCTCGTATCTCGCTCACCTGCAACTCTGCAAGATAACTTTCTCCTTGTTGGTCTGTTCTTCTCGAAACTAGGTTCCTTCTCTCTCACTGGTACACTGATCACTCAAACTCTCACTCGACGAAACACATTTCTTTATATACCCGGTGTTACCCGCGTAACCTCGATACTGTCGTGGGAGGGGGAGCGCCTGTTACCCATTCAGTTGAGGACCCACTAGACTACCTCAGGACAATACTTTTGTGCACCCGTTCGGATTATCCACGTATTTACACTAACGAGGTAGGAATAAGGAAAGTAAAATGTTTAGAGGAAACGTAACCACATTTACGTGGAGGTAGAATGAAAAATCGTTTTAGGAGAAACCCACTTTCGATACGCCTTTCCCGAGATTCGAACGCTTGACCTACCCATGCCTATCATTCAAGACTATGCGAGGTTGACGCCCAGCATGACCACCATAGGGGAAAAAATATATATAATTTTAGGCCTACGTTTATTAAAGATTTTATTCTAAAGTGTAAGGGATAAGAAGGGTAGTTTTAGCACTAGCATGAAGAGTGAGTGGTAGAACCACAGTACCCAGCTGAGATTTGAACCTAGATAATAGATTATATTGCAACCTGACTCCTTAGACCGTGTGACCACAAGTGCAGTCAGTAGTCTTCGTAATATGAGATGACATTATGAGGTAGATGATTTTTTTGATCAAATACACCAGCATACGCCTGGAGAGAGAGTATAAACATTAATGAGAATGCAAATTACATTTTAAATGAAAATACAAAACTAAATTGAGACCTTGGTTGGTTTTAAAGAACACAGTTGTTTAATTAGGTTAACTTGGAACAAAAAAAGAGGCTACTATTACTAAATTAATCTCACATACCACTAATAAAGATGCCGCGTTCCCCTAGGGGTACGCACATCACAAGTAGAAAACCACTATTAGGCATATAGATCCCGACACCTTAGCTCAGTTGGTAGCTTGTCTGTCTACTAAGTTAAGGGTCCTGGGATCAATTCTCAGCATGGCTGAAAATGTATCATCGGTGAAATGTAAGTTTACCTTTTCACAGTGATAAATTAACGGCCGGGGACTGGATGTTGTGCCTGTCCTAGTCTTAAGTAAGATTATAAGGTGTATGAAGCTACAACAGCCCTAGCAAGCCGGTACTGGAAAATATATATACGGCTTGAATAAAAAACTGATCCAGGCCACAGGCTGGAAAAAGTTATGGATGTAAAAAAAAGATGGAGGCCTAAAGAGGAATAGCGGTAGTATCTGACAGTAGTAAGATTTATTAAAGCTACCTTGTATGGTCGTTTGACAAATCATAAACACTCCATGGTGTGAGCCCACAAGCGAGATACACCAACCGAGCGGCCGACGCCATTAGCGATGATAGTGCCAACATTTGCGGATATAGGGTGTCATGTTATCAGCACGAGCCCTCCATCCGTTAATCTCAGTTTTATAAGCTGAAGCTGCTACTTATTTATTCAAGTAACACCTTATTTGTCCTTACAAGGCTTAGTTTGACCTCGTTACAGACCCACTGCTTCACAGATAAATTTTGGAAGCTCCGGGGATCGAACCCAGGGACCTCTAGATCTGTAACCAGGAACTCTAACCACTAGATCATAGAGACAAACCATAATTATGTTCTACAAATAGGTATCACTTTCGACAGATCGTTTCTTTTTTTTCTTTCATCAGTTTTATTTTTAACTAAACATACATTGACAATACATAAATTGTAAAACATAATAAATATATACAAAAAAACTTACGCCAACCCCTTGGGTTTCTCGAAAGCCAAAAATACTTCTGTGAATAAATAAAAGTTTTTCTTTTTAGTCCATCCCAAATTAGGGCACGTTTTCTTTTAATGTGGGGGGAAATTTGGAAACCCCCCCTCCCCACACGACACATATGGCCTGATCATTTCAATACCGAAATAAAAAACTATATAATTACTAAGTTTTATCAATATATAGAGAAAAATCATGGACAATCACTAAATGTGTTTGGATAGACCCAGACAAAGTTTGCTTTTAAAATGTTGTTAGTAGTCTATAGGAAGATTCATTTTTGCATTATGGTTCATGTTTTGCCATCGTTCAGTGAAAATAAAGCAAGTTTTGATTATGTTTGTTGGTTTTCCTTACCCCAAGCTTTCTTTAATCATTTATGTTACCTGTTAGCCTATTGAGGCCTACATACTGAAAGCGCACAGGCCGAATTTGTGTACCTACTTTGGAGAATATCAAAAGCGCACCAATGTTTATAGTCTCTGAACCCCATGTGACAACACCACTTGTTGGTTTGTTCAAGAACTACACATCTCTATTTCAATTTAAGTTGTATTGTGTTTGCATCCTAACCAACCTAACCTAATCCTGAAGTTTTATTATTTTATTGTAAAGACTAAGGAGGTTGATTACAATACATGTTTGCCATGTTGCCCTCTTATTCAGTTGTTTTTCCCCTGTTCGCTTTTGATACAAGTTATAGGTACACTTTATGAGGTTTCTCCTTTTTTTGAACTTTCAGTGTTCTCCACTGTTGAATTAATTTGAGTTTACTACCCCTGTTATAAGCCTACCTTTCTACCGTGATGTCCGACACCTTAGCTCAGTATGTAGCAAGTTTGTCTCCTGAAGTAAAGGGTCTCGGGTTCGATTCCTGGAATGGCCAAAAAATGTATCATTGTGATATTTGTGCTTACTTTTTCCCAGTGATGAATTAATGGCCAGGAGCTGGGTGTTGTGTTTGTTATAGATTTAAGTTAGTTTATAAGTCTTGTGCTGATGTAGTTTGTCGGTTTAAAAGTGCACGTTAAATACATCAAATATTAAAAAAAAAACACTATTGTATCTATCTATAATATATGCTTCATTCACAACTGTAAGTTGTCCACAATAAACCAGCAGCATCGGTTATTTGTCTCAAGGCGCATCGCTTGCACTTAGCGATTATATCCGCTCAATTTACTTCGAAATTATATTTTACTTTCCCTCATGTGCAGTGAATGATCCGTCCGCTCTTGTTCTTCTTGTCGTCTGAACAAGCTTCATGACATTGATCACTGTTCGAGTGGTTAAAAGGGAGATCTGGACCACCTTTAGCAACCACATTACTTTCCTCTTTAAAAAAAAGATTGAAATTAGATACCAGATACCTGCAGATAATTACACTATAAGGAGTAGGGATGAGGAAACTAGAAATTTAGGAAATGTACCCGAATTTTTGTGGAGGGACCCGCCTCGGTGGCGTAGTTGGCTAACACGCTAGTCGTGTTGAGCTCGACCGCCGAGGACGGGGAGATCGAGGTTCGAATCTCGGTCGGGTGAACTGGGGGTGATTTTTCCTAAATGGTTTTACACTCTCCCTCCACGCAAATTCGGGTTCACTTCCTCTAGGTTCAACCCTCCCAATTCCAAATCCATTAGCGTAATTAGTACTTAAGCGTATAACCCGAACGGGTAGTAAGCCGCGGTGCTAAATATTATTATTATTATTTTGTTGAGGGAGAGTGATAAACAATTTAGGAAAAAAATCCCACCCTTATCACACCCGGGTGGAATTTTAATCCCAACCTCCTCGCCACCGTAAAAGAAGACTAGAAGAGCCTGACAGGTAGTCCGTGTTCCCACAATTGTGAGTGCACTACGTTAAGGTGAAAGTGTAGGGAACGCAAGAAAAGGTAATTGTTTTTGCAGTTTTTATAACAAAACATTTTTTGGGCCAAAATAAATAAATTAATATTTCTCCAGTAGAAACATAGTTTAATTTTCTTCATATGATGACTTCAACAGTTGTTGAATATCTGTCAAGGATGTCCTGGAATTTAATAGTTAAAAAAAAGTTTCTCGTCAAATGCTAATATACTCATAACATGTATTCAAGAACCGTTGATATCACCATGTGAGTGAAATTAAACTCTATGTTTCTACTGGAGTAATATCTTATTTATTTTGGTAAACACAATTTTTTTTGCAATAAGTTAAAAACTGCCAATACACTTATCTTTTCTCTCGTCCCCTACACTTCCAAATTAAGAATGTTATTTTGCGCAATACTTTAATAAAGAACAAATTATTACATTCATTATATCAATTGAAAATTAATAATTTTCTAAAAAATAGTTATTGGCGATTGTTCAAAACATGATTCAGATCAAAGAGTTTATTTAATAGCTAATGTGAGGTTTCGCAAAAGATTGTTACACGAATCAGGTATTGGTACACTGCAAATGGTTAAGAATGTTCATGGCGTGGTTCTAAATCAATATAGACTAGGATTCCGGTAGGAAAGACCTTATCTGGAAGTTACAAAAAATACTAAAACTTTATTCATATATACATATTATGTCAATACATGTATGTGATCTTTGTTTAGCTGTCGCTTTTTATTTAAATC
The DNA here is from genome assembly GCA_902155825.1 of Timema genevievae. Taxonomy (NCBI): domain Eukaryota; kingdom Metazoa; phylum Arthropoda; class Insecta; order Phasmatodea; family Timematidae; genus Timema; species Timema genevievae. The sequence goes on along the minus strand of CABFWO010000830.1, from coordinate 227,929 downwards.
ATCAATAATTATTAAATAACACTAATAATACAGAAAAATATGGGAGAGTACGAAGTTTCAAAATTTCGAATCTAAAGTTAAAATCCAAAATTTTTTTGCTTTGACTTTGATGCCCCAATAACCTTCACATTTTTAAAACATTTTGAAAGAAGGAAAACCCTTCGATAGATTATGAAAAGATTTTAATCATCTCACTAAATGTATATATATTTAAACATATAATAATTTTGAGAGCAGATACTAATCAATATTTTAACTCAGAATAGTCATTAAATGACATATAAAACGTAAGCATTGATAAAATCAGATAATGTCAGCATAAAATAATACAGAGTGCCTTGTTTTTCTCTCTAAACATTTCTTTCTCTTTACCCAGATGCACTTAATCAATAGTTTCAAAATTACAAGTAGTGTTACCCGCTTTAGTGGCCGAATGGTTTAGGGCGTCACTCTTGTGATAGACTCCTGCGGATGACAAGCTGATCAGGGTTCGAATCTCAGTCGGGTCTACTAAAGGTGGTTTTCCCTAAATGGTTCCCCACTCTCCTTCCACGAAAATGCGGATAGACTACGTCTAAAGTTATTCCCTTATCATCCCTACCCCGTTAGAATAATCCTATATATTATTTCTGTTGTCAACATCCCTTTTTCTCAACTAATACAAAGCCAACAGCGATGAATAAGGTATTAATGGATATAATTTTTTACCGACTTCTGACATAGCATACTAAATTTACGTTAAAACACATTGTTTGTTTAAAATTTAAGTCAAAAGAAAAATCTAACAATATTTTTGTATCAATTACAGAAAATAAACTCTCGTTGCTATTTTGTGTATACACTTCGCTGAGTATTGAATTTCAACAACCCAACAAAAAACTAAATCTTTTTTGGGGGGAGGGGGGGAGGTCGAATGTGCGAAAGTTTCGCAAGGGTTTACTGGTTATATGTGTGTACAACCTGAACAGGCAGTAAGATGCGGTGATAATATAAAAAATATTAGTATTATATGATAACAGCATACACCTTATCATCGAGTTTAGCTTATTTTTACCGGTTTTGGTGGCCGCGTGGTCCAACGCGCTACTCTCGCAGTAGAATAGACAGTATATGATGGGAAGATTGAGATTCGAATCTCGGTCGGGTGTCCTGAGGGTGGTTTTTTCCAAAATAGATTTCCACTCTACCTTCACGCAAGTGCGTGTATGCTTTCTCTAAATATAACATTCATAATTCCTAACACATTAGCCTAGTTAGTACATAAGAGTGTAGCCCGAACGGGTAGTAAGATGCGGTGCTAAGAAGAAATAAGCTTATTATTTTTCCATCCGCTTGATTAAAGTTTCGCTTCGACTCAACTTCGCATTTAAAGAGTGAACTATTCGCACGTCCTTAGTAAAATGTTATCAATTTTGACCACAAACCAAAATGTTTGTGTTCTCTAAAAAAGGTTCTTTATACCATATCCCTACTATAAATAGTGTCAGGATTTTCTGTCCCAGTTCTTTGCGACCCCGCCCCCTGTATGGAGTGACGCCATCACCATGACAACCACAAGAGTGAGGAAATAAAGTCGAGGTCAAGGTGCCACCCGCCACCGCTAACATTCCCCGCTATTTAGTTTGTTACACATGGCCGTCTCATGTGTTAGTTTCTACTTTGTCATATAGAAAAAGTACTGCAACCGTGAATATTCCTTACCTCGATATTCTGATGTATTTTGGCACTAATTTGACTCCGAAATAAAACAAAAAAGTGGGTTTTAAAATTCAGTTTGTCTCTCTCTCTGTCTGTACCTCAGAATACAACCTAAATGGTTTAACTGATTAAAGAAATACTGTTCGATTTATTTAACGTAATTTTTTTTAACCGAATGATTACATCAGCACACGGCTTATAAACTAACTTATATCTAAAAGAGAAACAGCACCCAGCCCTTCACCGTTAATCCATCACTATAAATAGGAAAACTCGCATTTCACCGACACATTTTTCATCCATGCCAGGAATTGAGCCCGGCACTATTATCTCGGTAGACGAACACGCTACCAACCAGGACCATCATGAGGGGGGAGGGGGGAACTATTGATAACATGATACCGTACCCGGGACTTCCATTGACCCGCGCCCCAGATCTAGATTAACACATTTAAAAATAATTGAATTAGATTAAATAAAATAAAACACAAACGATAATCAATAAAATGCCCATCCATACTAAGGGACAGTGCATGTCCAGTCCACAAGCTGGGTTTTCCTCCGGAGGAACTTAATAGCATTTGTCACATTGGTATCATTGGTTCGGTACAGTCTTGTGCTTCATTTTGAAAGTGTTGCGAGGTTTCAAGGAGTCTATTAGTTTGTATGTATATTAAATTTGGTTCGTGTAGAGAGTTGAGTAGTGAATCAAGTTCACTTTAAATGTAAGTATTTTACTATGGGCTAAGTTACGGATTAATTTGCGTGCATTTCGTTTGTTTTGTAAGAGTGTTCAACAATATTTAAAAAAAAGTACAAATTTAAGTCGAATGGGGGGGGCTTTCTTGAGAACTGATTTGTGTCCCCCTCCTTCCGGTTGGATTAAACTTGCCCCTCTGTAGATTTATTTCACTCTTCTTTGATACTATTGAATATTAAGCTGAAAAATTGTCTTGAATCAAACCCTAATTAGATTCTGGAGGCATTAAATTTTCAAAACTTTGGTAGGGTTGGACAACTCCAAATAGTAATGAGAGGCAGTTAATTAAAAAAACAAAAGCAGGCGAATATATCTCTAAATAGCTTGAAGACATGTCCGATTTAAAAAAAATTGTCTCATGTAGACTATTCTAAATATATTCTAGAGGCATCTAATTCGCCAAACATTTCCAGGCAAGGACCAATAATGTGTTTAATTTACTTTCAGTAAATAGAGACAGTTTTAATAATGCAAGGAAATGTCACAAATATGAGGAAATTTTATTTATCTAGTTTTTCACAAATTTATGAAATGTTGTTTGAGCTGGAAAATATAAAATATGATATATTAAAAGTTAGGGTTCGACTTATAAAACTGTTCACAATCTATATTAATAAAATAAAGAGTTTGTCTTTTATGAGCATTGCGCAATACATACCGTAAGCAGTGGCCCCAAACTTTAAAATCAGTAGCCCCATACAAGAACGTGTGCACATTAAAGCCGGAATCTTACAATTTTGATTAATTTTTTAAAATTAATTAAAACTGGGTTAGAAGCAATACAATGAATAGATTTTTTCAGTTTGATGCAAAGCAAAGAGTTTCTCGAGATAACCACACGATACATTTTGCAGCTACCCCAGGCAACACTGGGTACATCTGTTAGTTAAGAATAAAAGAAACATAATGTCTAAGCCAACACGCAAACCTAAAGAATAATCCACAAAGAACTAATCATTATGTGATTTTTTTAAATTAACCAACAATATTTACCAAATGACTTTCTGCTAAATTTATTTACTTACGATTAATAATTGTTTTCTGGGAGATTGTAAAGATAAATCGTAATTTTAAGGGTAGAAACAAATTTTGCGAGGAAATAAAGGTTTTATTGCAGTTAATCGGAGATCAGAACAACGTGGGAGGTATTTGATTACCATTTCATGTGCCACGAAATAGATAGTCATTTCCAATGCAGTTATTTGATTTTTGAACGTGCAGCAATCGCCATTCACCACTGGGTTGCAATACAACGTTCACATTACTGAGTTGGTTTCGTTCCAAAAATTAAGCGAGTCAAGTAATTAATTACCCTCTATATTTTAAATAAAAATATTTACTTACCGCAGAGAGAATACACAGGGTGAAATAAAAATAAAAACCCAAAATATTTAAATTTACACTTCGTTTACACTGAGTTATAGCAGTCTTTCCTTGATTAATTTACACTATGGAGTGCTCAGAGGTTTTCAAAGGGTGTAGGGTGTGCCGAAAATTACTTGACGGTATGTTATTGTAGATAAAAAAATAGTTCAAAGTAGTTTAATTCAATATTGATTTTTTTTAAAAAAGATATAAGAAAAAAATTCCAAAGAGATGAGTAATTAGCAAAAATCTTGTCAGTAGCGTGATCGACCGTTGAAAACAGGCTGTGATTGGCTGCTATAAATAACTGTGGCTCTCTGATTGGTTGTTATTTATAGCACTGGCTCAGCGCTTTTCCCTCCCCCTCCCCACCAAGTGACCCCTTTACACGGTTTGTATGTGTTCCAAACTTGTTAGCTCCTGTCCAATCTTGTTGATTCCTGTCCCATTTGATTTTTATGTGTGTCCATTGGTTTTTATGTGTGCCCATTGGTTTTATATGAGTACCCATTGGATCGTATGTTCGGGTAGGATTGGGACTGACGTGGGAGTATTTTATTTTTTATTTATTTATTGGTGTGGAAGTTTTTTATTTATTGGTGGGGTGAATGTGCAGTCTCGGTCATCGGGCACTCCTCCCGAGAAGTCCCATAAAATATTGGCATCACTAGTGAGGGCGGGAGCGTGCAGGAGCATCCTCTCTCGCCGGCCGCTTAACGTAGAGTGTGAACAATGTCTCCCTGTCGCAAGCCCCTGAATATATTTTGGTGTCGCCACCTCCCCCTTCCACGACCTTAAATGTAGTCGCAATGGGTTTTCCCTGATAACCCATACCTGACAGCAGTTTGGCGGCTAGACAAGACAAGTCGAGACAGGAATAGATTGTCACCTTGAAACTATGATCTAGCACAAATGGTCATCGACCCTGTTCATGCTTGGTGCCAGTTTGGCGTTTTGACAAATTGAGACTTGTGTTTGGCTATCCTACGTGTTAGGATAAGGTAAAGGACAAACAGGTTTTGCGTGAATAAAACACGATATTATGAACATGTATTTATAATACAGTAAAGGTTTCACAGACATACATAATAATTACTATACACTTTTACAGGAATAAGCATATATTCGTTCATACGTTTTTCTACAGTGTTTCTTAAATGTGTTAGTAAAATTGTTTTTAGTTCACAATCCCGCATGTAACAGTCCAAACCGATGACTTGACGTGTATATTAGGTAGAACTGATAAGATCTCGGTTTCTGATGTGCGTTTCCACCATAGGCTGTTAGAGATCGATGATATCCGCTGAGTCTGTTAGCGTGTCGCATACATCCATGATGAGTGTGTTGATCAAATCGTTGCAATACCGTGCGATGGGTGTCAACCACATATCCCGTCGGTCGACGGTGAGGTCGATGAGGTCCCACACCTCACAAAGACGCGCCCAGCTAGATAGGCTAGATAGGCGACCCGTTTGAGTTCGGTGTCTTGTTTCTCGCTAATGACGACCATACAGTCACCGCACATGCATCTAAGAGATATGTCATGATTAGTCAGACTAATCTGCTGAGGAGGTTGCTGAAAATTTTTGATATGACCGACTTGTATTTGCCCAGTTCTTGCCACTCTGTATGGATAGACACCACTCAATTCCCTCCACAATTTTCTAGCTGAACATAGGGCGTAAAGTTGTTCTTGACACTCATGCCGACGATGACTCGTTTGGCGTCGACTTCGTGCAGTGGAAACAAAGTGTTGAAAATACTGGTGATGGCGAGTGGCTTCACCGGCTTTGCTTTGCATGTGCAAACGTCTTGACCTTCCATGATGTTTGATCGCTTCGACGACTGTCGTGATTATGGCCAGCACGCCGTCGTGACGCCCCTCTTATAGCCAACGAGAGGAAGATAAGGCGCACGCTGATTGGACGCAGTCTCTTGAGGCACTTTGCACCGATCGCTTCTAGGAGTTGGTCCTGTATAGGGCTAGCCTCGAGGCTTTCAGAGGATGGCACCCGCACGGTGGGCGGTAATTCGTGTAACCACCCCAATCGCTGGCTGCAAAGAACGGAGGTATTTGTAGTTCTAGGCAGTCGTCCAGCCCATTTGGCTCCCAATAATCTGCAATTAAATTAATACATATTGATTACTATCGAGAAAAAACCCACTGCCAATACTTTAAAATCTATAGCAGAACGCTAATCACCCATGGACCAGTTGTTATCCGCTAGGCAAATTCCATCCTTGCTCAATAACTCCAATGGGTCTGGATTATCGGGGACCACATGTTGAATGATAGCGCTAGTGCCAGGGGTTCATCTTCTTGACATTCTATCAAAGGAGGAAATACCACTGTCCATCAAAGACGTAATAAGAAAAATAGTTACCACTAAAATATACAAAATGGTTTAAAACATACCTGAATTTATCCAATTTTCCAGTGCGTCGAAACTCATTTTAATTTTTATCCAACTCAATTATGAATGATGATGACCTAATGTAATGATTTCTCAGTCTATTTATAGTCGCTTCAAAGGGGTGAGCCACATGTAAAGGTGTAAGCTCCTTATTGGTCAATAATATTGTTTCCTCATAGATGATTGGCCGATTTATGTAAAACAGCACGGATTTACCGTTACATGTCAGTCGTGCTCACGTATCCACCTAGTATGGATGTGTTCCGAGGCATGTAAAATGTAAGCCTCTAATTGGTCAATAATTTTGTCTTTTCATCGGTCAATGGGTGGATCTTTTAAAACAGCATGGATGTATCGCTAAGCGTCATTCGTATTTCAGCATCCGCTGGATGTGTTTCCTCTGTTAGATAGGGCACCTGTGAAGGACCGCTATCCACCCTCTGGGGTCGTGTTTATTTTTAACAACCACGCAAATGTGGGTACACATCTCACACTGTGATGGAAGGAGGTAGGTTGTTCAAATCCCTATTATGGTTGATAGGTCAACAAAATAAATACTTTTATTTCGAACAAACGCTAATTACTTTATAAATACAATTATGCTTGTAGCATTTCACATTTCAACCCCAAGCAAATGTAGGGGTTTAAATCCCTACTAGGGTTAATAGGTCAACAAAATAAATATGATTATCTCGAACAAACGCTAATTACTAATACATTAACGGAACGTTGATTTCAAATAAGACTTTGATATAACTCAACCCTTTCATTAAATCCAACTAACTTTCAAATCATATAATTTAATCAAAACTTTTGACTGGAGATGTTAATTTAATTTTAACTTGTTGTTTTAAATAAGTTTTATTTTTCATTCTTGTATTAAACTACGCTTACATTGGTATTTTAATATGTTATTGTAACAGCATAATTATTTTAAGTTTGTTCTGGCAGGATGTTAACCTGAACTTGTATATTTCCTTGGAAGTCAAGAGTGTTGGGTTACCATCCTGTTGAGAATAGCAAATAGCTCATATAGCTTGCATCCTGTTGACGAGTGAGAGGAGTGACCGATGGACCTTCCTGGTGGGTGAAATATCGAGATCAGCGAGTTGTGTGAGAACCAAAGAGGACTGTTGAATGTTGGACGCCATGCGGTGTGCATGTGTGTCGGTCGCGTGTACGACTGAGTAGTGATAATATAAATGTGATCTGTTGAGTTACCCCACCGGAGGGTCGATCGCGGGTCTGCAGGAGGGTTGCGAGACCGTATCGCGCCGGCTCCCTCGTCACGGGATATGTAATAGATTCCCATGTAGTAGTTTAGTCTCTTACTGGCTTAATAAATATAATTTCTTGGACTACTTGCGAGTCTCACTCCCCACGACCATCAATTCCAACCCCTACCGCTCGGGGTCCATCCTCACCATGTAGGTCCCTACGGTGCCCTGGTAGCGCGTAGAAGGGTTGGCTACCGGGCACCCAGACAAAACTAGTAACCTTACCCAGTTCTGTCAGAAGTGTTACAACGTGATGACAGAGTGGGAGGTTACAAAGTGATGTCAAAGTAAGGGATCTTACA
>CABFWO010000830.1:196559-217141 GCA_902155825.1 Timema genevievae | reverse complement strand
GCGCCCGCTAGTATCCAACTAGACGGTTTACTGTAAGCAACAAGTGCGGGTACTCACAGCACCTTTGCCCCACTCGCCGAATTAGGACGTTTGTTTAACTTGCGAGCAATCTTCGTGTCTCGGACAGCAGATCCAGATGGTGAGTAGTAGTATGGAATTATTATTAGAAATTGAAGTGTGGTTGTTGAAGGAGTATAGGGCAGAAAGAAACGTATTAATTAAAGAACTGTATTAGGACTGGATTTACAATAGTGAAGATTACTATTGTTTTGTGTTTATTCTTGGAAGTTTCTTAGAGCGGGTAGAAAGATTGATCAGGTGGAAATAGCTGAGGCGGGTAAATGTAACATAGTAATGTTACAAAGGTTTGAATCCATGTTAGCAGGAATGATATCTACAGCCATACATGGCGAACGTAGAAACACAACAGTATATTTAGATAGGGATTGTTTGCGAAATATCGGCCCCTGAATGAGCGTTAGAAATCACATCTGAGCCGGGGCCTTCAGAGATCGTTCATGGAGGGCTACGAACAGATGTGTCAAAGGACTTTCCTGTGACACTATTATGTCAAGGGTTGGGGTTAATGACTCTTCAATAGGGTAATTACTGTCCGCTTTCAACATTTATGACTAAAATAAACAAGTTAAGTCACGCTGGAGGGTTAACGACTCTCGCTAAGTGTTCAATGATACCCTCCAAAAGCGCAAGTTGGTTACCACACATTTCAGCCCCGGGTTTATTTGACACACTGAGCTCATGAGCAGGTGTGGTTGGGGGGAAGTGAAAGGAAGTCCAACAGTCTCTTGCAGCAGGGAACCATTGCTCACACTCTACGCTAAATGGCCATCGAGAGAGGTTCCTCCTGCACACTCACCGCCCTAACGGACATTGATCACCAGCAGGGAAGGATGCGGACCGTTGCCCACCGCAGCGGGACAAGTGCCCGACGCCCGAGACCGCATGATCCCCTTACCAATAAATAAAAACTCCCACGCCAATAAATAAAAAAAAAACTACCACGTCAGTCCCAATCCTACCCGGACATACGATCCAATGGGCACTCATAAAAAACAAATGGGCATACATAAAAAACCATTGGGCACACATACAAAATCAAATGGGACAGGAATGAACAAGTTTGGACAGGAACCAACAAGTTTAGAACACATACAAACCGTGGAAAGGGAGTCAAATTTGGTGGGGAGGGGGAGGGGAAAGCACTGAGCCAGTGCTATAAATAACAGTCAATCAGAAAGCCATGGATATTTATAGCAGCCAATCACAGCCTGTTTTCAACGGTCGATCACGCTACTCTTGTCGTATCTTACTAAAGTTCAATAATTTGTGGTATAATGGCGGACACAGGCATTTACTGTTCAACTGAGAGAAGTATCTCTGCGCATGTTCATGACTGAGTCTCCCGTGTTGTTGCCTAATGCACTTTACAGTATGACGTGAGGACTCTCAACAAATAATAGTGTGCCGTGAACAAAAAAAGTTATAACCACTACCAGTAGCATATACGATAGGTCCATAATGTAATCCATCTAGCAAGATATTTCAGGTTGAACAAATTGTATATTTATTACTCTAACAATATATCTTTTATTTCTTGGCACACTATTTTGTCAGTTAATTTTGTGATGGTATTTTGTAATCTTTGTTGAATAATTTATCTTACATACCTGTTGAATGCGAGTCGTTGGCTCATACTAATGGACCCTTCTGACAGCAGCACGCACTAATACGATAATAACAACTACCTATTTATGTTTGAAAATTGTTATTACATAATAACACGAGATTTATTTTCGTCTCGTTCTAACATTTTTTTAAATAAAGTTTTAGCAATAATCTTACATAATATGTTATTATGACTAATCTTCCATTCAATTTCGAAATTTTAGGCATATTCCGTTCTAAATAAGCTCAATTTTTCTTGACACATGAACTTTTTTTAGCACCACGTCTTACTACCCGTTCAGGCTATACGCTTATGTACTAATTACGCCAATATTTTTAGGGATTTAAGAAGGTTATTTTTAAAGGAATTATATCCGCATTTGCATGGAGTTAGAGTAGAAAAACATTTTGGAAAAACCACCCTCAGTACACTCGACCGATATTTCAGCCTTGATCTCCCCGTCATCGGCAGTTTAATCCACTTCGAGAGTAGCGCTTTAGACCATGCGGCCACTGAGGCGGATCATGAACATGTTTAAATTCACTAATATAATTTTCACACACGTGATGCTTTATAGTGTTTTCACGTTAGTATATTTAGCACCAAGGTTACTAACAACTTAATCTAAGAAGTAGAAATGAGAAAGATAGTTTAAAGAAAAATGCATTTGTATTTGCATGGAGAGGGGATGTTTAAATAATAAAGACAGGTCACATTAAAAAAATTCTTCCCAATGCATCCAACTGATATTTGGAACACCACTTCCTCATTACCGGTAAGTGCAGTCTTTTCCGAGAATGACGCCATAGACCCTCTGACCATCAGTGTGGTTAGCACACAATCTTCGCTTGGATTTAAATAGTTGATAATGATCATCCATATGTGACATTTATACAATTATAAAATTAACAAAGTAAGGCCCCACTTCAGTGGCCGGATGGTCTAAGGCGTTAATCTCGCAATAGACTGGATCGTGGAAGGCATGAAGCCTAGGTTCGAATCTCAGCCTGATGCACTTGGGGATGGTTCTCAATATGGTTTTTCCAAATGAACTTTAATGCTGATGTATTTACTTTAAGCTGGTAACCCATTTCCTATCCTTTAATGATCTTGATGCTTAACGTGGGCCACTAATGAAGAGAAATTAATTGACTATTGCATCTAAAATCTGAACCATTGGCCACGTGGACTAAGTCTCAATTTCATCTAGTCTTGTTTGTCTGTGATGAGGAGATAGGGATTTGAAGCCCTGCCAGTAATCATGGGAATTTTATTTTACTAAATACTTTCCCACTTTTCTAAGTACTTCCTCACTTTTCCATGCAAAATGCTGATACATTTACTCTAAATTCAACTTTACTCATCATTATTCGATTGGTGAAGTTAAATGCAAAAAGCCCGAGGGTGAAGAAGACGCGGAGAACAAACAAACAAATTACATTTCTTTTTAAAAGGTCCAACTTATTATGATACCTTAATTTATAATTGCTGTAGTTTTCAAACTTTCTCTGGTTGGCTTCCGCGGCACATCCTATAATAAATCTGTGTGAATCGTGAACCAATGACCTTCACCCTTTGCTCCAGAATCACAGTCTGTTTTCATCCCTGCCATAACCGGTTACTTACGATGCAGGTGCTTTCTGGTAATTAGCAATCCCAACTTCAGTTAATTAAGTGAGGACTAACAAACATTATATTTGGATTAGATAGCCTGAGAGAGAAAAGAAGATTCCTTAAAGTGAAACTCAAATAATTCTCTCTGGTGGTGTGGATTGTTGCCAGTGCAAGTGGAACTGGTTTAAAATGCACATGTGAATTGTTCTCATAACTTATATTAGAACATTAAATGGCAATGGCGTGTAATGAAGTGTAGAAATCAGAGCTTTTTTCAGCACCGCGTCTTACTACCCGTTAAGTTTATATACCTATGTACTAATTACACTAATGGTTTAGGAATTAGGAAGGTTTTAATTTAGATTAAGTGCACCCGCATTTATGTGGAGGGAGAGTGAAAAACCATTTAGGGAAAACCACCCTAGCTACACCCAACTGGGATCGAACTCCAATCTCCCTGTCTTTGGCAGTCTAGTCTAACATGAGAATAGCGCGTTAGACCACGCAGCCACCGAAGTGGGTTAGTCAGAGTTGAGGTGAGGTGGATTGGGACGCGAGTTGAGGTCAGTGTTTTTGCTGTTTTTATAGCAAAACTTTATTTTTGGCCAAAATAAATATATTATTTCTCCAATATAAACATAGAGTTTAATGTTCTTCGCATGGTGATATCAACAGTTGAATCAATGGCTTGAAGAACGTGTTATGTTACATTTTCTCCAGTAAATCGCAGTAACAGTCTAAAGTAGCCAACAAAAGCCATTAACTTTGGAGGAACGAGATATGTTACCATTGCAGGTTATTACCTGTTCATTCCCTTCATTGTTTGTATCAGTCAGAGTTGAGCGTTCGTGCAGTGATAGCGTTGAAATGTGAAAAATGAATCGTTTGGATCTAGAAAGTAAACTACATCATTGTAAAGCTGAGCAGGCTTATCAAAATCTTGAAATGGATTCTAAAAACCTGAATAGTATTACTTTGTGTGTTGACTTGCAACAAGTACATTTTTGCCCCATTCTGACACATTCTAGTATTTACTATCAAAGGCAGTACTCATGTTATAATTTTACCGTTCACAATATGAATACAGGACATACTTTTAAGTATTTATGACACAAAGCTATTACTAAAAGAGGCTCTAAATAAATTTCCTCCTGTATATTAAAACATATATCAAATTACCATCAATTTAACGAAGGAGAATAAAGAAAGTTGATAATATGGTCAGACCGTTGTGTTGGCCGGAACAACAACTGGTGCATTATTTCTCTATACATGCATTTAATAAAGTGAGAATATTTTTAAGAAATACAACATAAATGTATGGTATCTGGCCATAGTTTTCTACCCTGTGACAGGGATTTTGCACTCATTGAGCGCAGCAAAAATTCAATTAAGCCTATGATTCCCATGGATTGGAAATGCCCGTTCATGAAGGAATAAACCATTTTTAGTGACGGAGATGATCCTAAATGATTTCAAGAATTTTGATTGCATAATGGATGGGCTAAAAAAAAATAAAAAAAGGCAGAATGAAAATTACGGAGTTCATGTGGCTAAAAAGTCTCAAGATGACCCTGTTTCACTCCACGCTAAGGCATCCCACAACATATTGAGACCGTGGCAAATCAATCAACTTAATTTTGAGCTGCGTGACCTTCATCAACTACCAGCCTTGAACCAGGCATTGATTCCAATGGTCAAGGAAAAGAAATCCGATCTAATGGATGTGATTCAGTTCATGGATGAAGAAGAACATTGTGATTTTTACAAGAATTTGCCTTCTATATGAGTGCGCGTCCTCTTCTATTTGTATACGAGTTTCATGGGCATAATTTTATTGATCAACAGTTTTGTTTTGTGAGCAAAATAGAAGAAATCGTGATTTTTTACTAGAACTCGCCATCAATATGAATGTGTTTTTGTCTTCTATATGCATGTTTGCCCTCTTACATCTCGGTGCTACCGCTTTGGTGTGTGGCAACCCTAATAGTTTAATCTAATGGTTGGGAATAATTTAATAAAATAGAAGGATGGGAAAACCAAAGGGATTTTGTTTCTAGGTATTTAACATGCACTTTATGAATCTACTGATTATATCTTGACACGACACTTAAATTTAAAACAGACACTACACCCAGCCTCCAGATCGTTAATTTATCGCTGTGAAGAGTGGAAACACCAATTTAATGAATTATAAATTTTTCATCCATGCCGGGAATTGAACCAGGAATCTTTAGCTCACACATTGATATATGTATATTATGGGAAAATGCATCTGCAGTGCAACCGGCTGAAATTCGAAGCTCAAATTCTGAGTCTCATGATATTCAGTCTATTGCGAGCCTGGCGCCTTGGACAACGTGAGCATCGGTTTGGGTGATAATACATTTAATAAATATAATGTTGATATAACATTGAGCCATAGCTGTCTCCTATACCCGAGGTTGGTCTCCCTTACCATTCGATCACCGGAACTGGCCTCAACTTACTCGACTGACTTCTTCCACCTCAGTGATCGTGACGTAACTAATGAAGCGAAGGATCTCTTCCACAACATTGTATAGTTTTCTACCAAGCAAATTATCCGTGAACTAATATACTCGGTGACAACCTCTAAGGCAGTTGCTTATTTTCTCTAGCTCCTCCCGCCAGCTGTTAACAAACCTGCTTCAGAAACCAAGTGGATTCATAACGTTACTGGATGGAGCTATCATTCAGAACAAACAAGGGAGGAAGAAAATACAAATAACAATACAATTTGTTTTGTGACCTCCCTATTAAATAACATAATTATATTCACAAATATCAATTCTTCGCTCCTATTGCAGTTAACCTTTCATTTCCCAGTCATTTAAGTCTTAATTGTCAACCAAAATATGTGGGATTTTTCTAAAATTATTTTCAGATTACGAAATTTAAAATTTAAACAAAGTTTACAAGTATATATTATGTTAGGAATAGTAGAAAAAATTTGGTTTCCACTTCAGTAAACACCTAACCCATGTTCTGTTAAATGTTTTGTTAATATTTAACCTAAACGCGGCATCTGATTGGCATTATCTCAGTTACCTAGGTGGCTCCCATAAGGTTGGAGTGTATTTAACGCCAGTTAAGGGCACTTTTTTGTGTACAATTTTTATATCAAAATAAATCAAATATTGCTCCAGTAGAAACATAGAGTTTAATTTTCTTCACATGATGATATCAACAGTTGTTGAATATCCACCATGAGCATAGCGGCACTAGATGACAAACTTTTTAAATCAAGAGAAAATGTTGTCATTAAATTCCAGGACATCCTTTACAGATATTCAACAACTGTTGGGATCCAAACGCGAAGAAAATTAAATTTTATGTTTATACTGGGGAAATATTTTATTTCCACTTCAAATTTACCTTGGTTAATTTTTTTTTACACAAAAACTTGCAAAGATACTCTTCGTTCAGTCTGAAAGGTAGCTTGACTGTTTACACTATATAGCCATACTCTAAGATACATTTTAGTGAAACCATACAAAGTAAGCTTATTGGATTTCAGGGTAAACGAGGTGTACAATATTACAATGTTTATAATGTGACGTTTAAATATGTAAGATCAGTCTTTGATTTAGTAAAATATTAACATTAAAATAGTTTAACTATTTTGTTTACATTTTATAGCAATTCAGGTAACATTATTCAATACAATTACTAGCGGGATTTTTTTAATGATATTGTAAATAGCAAACTATATCGATAAATAATGATAATGGCACTTTGGTAAAAAAAAAAAAAGACGCGTTAAATTCCCGTCTCACTCCACGCTTAACACCTAACTTAAGCTGCTTTGATGGCCTCATGATCTAAGGCGTCACTCTCACAATTAACAAGACTGCCAATAACAGGGAGATTGGGGTTTGAAACCCAGTTGGGTGTAATAAGGGTGGCTTTTCCTAAAAGGTTTTCCACTCTCCTTCCATGCAGATTCAGGTACACTTCTTCTAAATTCAACCTTCCTTAAACTTATCTCATTAGAGTAATCAGTAAACATGCGTCTAACCTGTATAGGTAGTAAGACGCGGCGCTAAAAACAAAACAAAAAAACACCTATCTAAAACCATTCTAACCAAGCGTCGCTTCGAGTAGAGGTTTTTTATAGTATATTTTGAAGAAATAATGGATTTTTTACCATCATGTCTTACTACCTGTTCAGACTATACGCCCATGTACTAATTACGCTAATGAGGTAGGGGTAAAGAAGGTCGAATTTAGAAGAAGTGTGTCCGAATTTGCATGGAAATAAAGTGAAAACCACTCAGGGAAAATAAATTTACCCTCAGTACACTAGACCGGGATTCAAACCCTCACCTCCTTGTCATTGGCAGTCTAGCTTATTGCGATAGTGAGGCCTTTGACCATGCGGCCACCGAAGCAGGTAAAATGGAATCGATAACAGCGAAAGAGTTTTACCATATTTTAAAAACCAACTAAAATTAAAAAATATATTTTTTAAAACTCACAAACTATTAAACTGGTCCCAATTTCTCTGTTGTCAAATGAAGCATGCAGGTTATCGCACTTCGATACGTTTTCTGGTTAGAACGGAGTTTCAGGGAGTTTAACTCATAGTATTGATTGGTTCTGGTTCTTGTTCCGGTTCCGGTTCTTCAATAAAACATTATAAGGTTTCGGTTTTGGATCCGGTTAGAGAAAAATAAATTCTTCTGTTCGTTTCGGTTTTTAATTAGGTTCCAGTTCTTTCAATTTTTTATTTAATAGTCATAATACCATTATAAAATTCGTGGCTAGAAACAAATATTTAAATAAGATTACAACAAAATAAAAGTTATTTATATATAAAAATACCAAATACCTTGACAAATATCCCGAGGAAAGTGTAAATATAATATTTAAAAATAGAATTAAGTTAAATAAAAGGGACTTAAAATTCAAATATATAACATAATTATTACAATTTAGAGCTCTTAAGAATATAAAAATATATCCATTCAAATTCCTGTTTTGGTCACTAAGTGATTTATTTTCAGGGTTCTTGTTCCGGTTTTGTTTCCTTGAAAATAACTGTTAATTTCAGTTATAGGTTTTGGTTCCTGTTCAACTCCGTAATATTGTATTAAAATTCCCAGTTAATCGATGAGATTTGAGTCCAGGACAACATAAAGGTGGAAATATTGACCAACAGGGGTTGAAAGACTTTGCCGCATATAAGAAGGGTGAGAGCACCCGATCAGATATTTATAGCACCGGGTCTCTTACTATCCGTTCGAGCTATACGCCTATATACTAATTATACTAATGTGTTAGGGATTAGGAATGTTTAATTTAGAGGAAGTGCACTCGAATTTGCGTGGAGGAAGATTGGAAAACCATTGAGGAGAAACCACTCCAAAACCACCCTCAATGCACCCGGCAGGGATAGCAACCAGACCTCCCCGTCTTCGGCAGTCTAGTCCAACTAGAGAGTAGCGCGTTGGACCATTTGGGCACCGGAGCGGGTCACAAGAGAATGACAACGCTTGATACGCTCCTACTTTATAAAGAAATCTGCAGTTTCCTCACAGGCTGTAACCAGGTATATACATTTTATTACTACGGATCTTCTACTGTTGATTCCGACAGAAATATCGCTACAGTCCTTTGGAACTGGAACAGGAAAATCATCAAACCCATCACTCACTCCTTGCTGATGGTCACGCGTTTCAAGGTATCAGGCTCGCAAAAATAAACTGGATTGTTTAGAACATCCTTTAAAACTTTTCAATCTTCACATACACAAACCAATTTCTCAAAACAGAATTAATTTTATTGGTAAAATAAAACTGTTTACATAAACGATGACTGTGTTAACGACGTTGCCCACTTGGAAGATTTCAAAGCTATTTTGCGAAGCGGGTTGCATCTAAGCAGTCTAAGCACTATAACACTTAAACACCAAAGAACAAAATAGAAAGAAAGGGAATAAAATGAGAAGTTCACACTGAGAGGGCTCTTGTCTATGTTCTGATAGCCCTTTCCCTCTTCCTCTGACGAGTTTACACAGTCACTTTAATATTTGCACCTTGAAAACCTCGACTTGCTTTTTAATTTTACCTTTTTCTTATTTCCTATTCTAGATAGACATATGCTACCACGGACTTTTTTAATATACACCCTGAAAGGAAGACTAGGCCATTTTTGTGACTAAACCAACTAGGCTAATTTGTAGATGATTGATAAAAATCACGTTTACAAAAAAAACTACTTAAAGATAAAAATAATAATGTGATGATACTTTAGGACTATTTTCAGAATTATTTAAGAATTTTTTTTTCAAAATTACATCTTTAAAACTCGCTCAGTAAAACGTAAATTCATTAATATGATAAATCCTGACGTCACGGGTAGGCAACGTCCTTAAGAGCAAGCAGACAATTTTTTAGTAGCCACTTTGCTGATTATTTCGTGATAGTTGCTATCATTATTTAGTAACAAGTTTATCTAATGAATCAAGTACATCGCCCGCATATATGATGAATACTGATTTTCTAACTGCAATACCTATCATCGGTTGACTACGTAATGATCACGGACGGCTCTTCGTGTTTTCATCCAAAACGAGTTTTAGACAGGCGAAAAATCGCTCAAGTCAATTTTCTTTCTTGCTTTGTAGTCAAGTCCAGTGACCGTTTTGTGATTTACACGCAAATTCACATTTAAAGATTCTTACATAGAGCTCAGCCTTTTTTTTTCACAATATCAAACCCAATTTTAATAGCGGCCAAAACCTTCATCGACTAACGTAGATTACAATATATTTATTTTGCCTTTGGTATTGAAAATTTATATTAATTCAGATAATCGTCGAAGTTAATGATTTTATTTGGAAAAAATCAAAATCTGTTTGGTAAAACTCTGAGAAATTTCTGCCTAAAGACATTTTTAGTCGTTTTCTGAAATTGTGGGTTTCTCCTTTGAATGTTTTTGAAATATGAACATTTTAGGCACATCCTTGGTGTACAGGCTACACCTACGCCTACACTTTTATTTTAAAGATTAAAATAGATTTTAAACACTTCCGGGATTCATTGCCTAAAGCATTCAATTCACGTTTTCAATAATTGAGTAAACATTTCTCCTTTAGCATGTTTTTTTAAATTCAAAACTTTTTAAAATATGTTTTCCCCATGAATATTTTTGGGATTTTAAATTTTTGGGCACATCCTCTGTGTGTTAAAAATAAAATAATGATAACATTTAATTTGGTAGAACTACGGGAATCATTCTTTAAATTATTCACTTCATTTTTTGAATATACAGGCTGTATTGATTTATGTGGGAAGTAAATGGGGTGTAGCTAGTAGATCTCAAAACAACACAAAAAATCCATATGAACACATGACCTTTATTCGATGGTTCCCAAGATAAGGCCTTCCAAATTTCCACTGGAATTGTTAGCCCTATTTGATACACCCCTGTTAGTGTGGCCCTGCCTGTATACTAGCAGTGATACGTCACTTACAAGAGGTGCAACAGAGGTATTAACAATTCCAGTAGAAACTTGGAAGGTCTCATCTCTGTAACCATCGAACCGAGGACATATGCTCATGAGGACTTTTTGTGTTGATTTGAGGACTACCATCCACACCCCAGTTACTTCCCACATGAACTAATACACCCTTTATAGCTTAAAAATCAACCCTTTTAAAAAAAATTGCTGCACCTTCTTTAATTCTTTTTAAGATTTGAAATATTTGGGCACATGGAATTAAAAATGTTGAAAATAAGTTTGGTAAAACTTTGGTAATCTTTGACGAAAGGATTCACTACAATTTTTAAAAATATATAGATTTAAAATTGTCTGAAATTGGAACATTCCCTTCAAATATTTTTGAGGTTTAAAATGTTTGGGCACATACTCTGTGTATTATCCTTCATTAAAAATTAAAAATAATGAAAATTGGTTGTTTATAACTGCGGGAATCTTTGCCGAAACGATTAGCTTCACTTTTTAAATACATATTGTTTCACCTGATCTCTCTTTCTCCCACACATACAAACACACACATTGTGGTCTGGGTTCGCTTGCAACATCGGTCGCATTGTTCCGTTCGCGGTAATACATCAAAAACTCCACCCAACTTGGGTTTTACCCCGGCCTAGTCGTAGAACTTGACGATTCACCTCTCAATCGTGAAAGGTTGTGTGGATGCCCTGATCTGTCGATAAACGATTGATTAATCATGAAATACACAGACCGGGTTAAGTGAGTGGTTTTTTTTCACTCGTGACTCTGATACGATAGAGGCCGGGTTTGAATCCCTTTAGATAGCAACGGAATTGTTTATCATACCATTCTTCCTCTCTTCAGAAGAATTCTGAGCCTCTTCCTTAGCTATGCGACACCCTATATCCTCAAATGTTAGCACTGTCTTCGCCAATATGCGGTGGCCACAAGGTCGGTATAGCTCGCGAGATTTAGTTTAACTAGACATGCATATTAAGTGTATACAATGATATATTTATAGTATTAATAATAATAATAATAATAATAACTGTATCGTCTAGTAAATTAATAATAAGACCAAGGCCGTAGCCAGACCAAAATTTCAGGAGGGGTTTGAGAGCACGGCCTCTCAATGGTCACAGCCAAAGAAATATTACAATTATTAAATGCCTCTAGAATTAATTTTTAAGGTAATTAATGGCAGGGATTAAATGGACTACTTTTAAGTGTTTTAAATAATTTGTTTAGTATTTAGAAACTTACATAGAGCCTCTCCCTTTAAGTCTGAAATTTTACTTTGAGCACTTATTAAAATACATAAAGTGGTGGGCTAACTGGATTGAAGGTTTTAAGGGAGGGGATTGAGATTTTAGGGGGAAATAATGTTTGTCCCCTCCCCCTCTAAATTTATTTCCCTGCCCTCTTATATTTTCAAAGATTATACAATTAAAAAATTCAAATAACTTCTAAATCTTTTAAGGCGATGATTGAATTAAAATTTAAAAAAATCTTTTGGGAACATTTTAAAATATTTTTAGAGGCATCTTTTTTTTAATGTATAAATTAAGATGATTCTATAAAAGTATAATAAAAAATCTATGGCCATTCCAATAGCTTGCCAGTTGCCGGGGGAGGTACCCCGGAACTCTTTAGACTGGGAGAGAGGAGACAAGTACTTCAAAATCCCTTTTTGGTTGATTGACCTTCTCCTTACACAATTAAGTTCCTGCCATCACTGACCCAAAACATGGATAATTTGAAAGATTATTTCGTTTCTCTCTAATTAAGTTAGAGGTTTAAATATCTGTACTTGTAGAAAAGGTTGTCAACCTCGCTTCGAAAATGGTACACTTTTCAAATAATGGTATTTCCAGCTTGACCAAATGTATTGATTTGACATTTATTTATAACTGCAAACTGTTTGGGGGTTGAAACTGGACCTCCTTCCCACCCTCTCATTCTTGTCTCTTTGCCCATTCATTTGCAACGTGTTCTCTGAGCTACCATCCGAATAGCTTCCAGTTAAAATGTTTTGTTTCCTACTCTCAAAAAATTACCCGATTCCACAACTCTCCCCACATTCACTAATACTTCCTATTTCCTTTTTCAATATTTTGTCATGGTCTACCCAGCCTAAATAATGAACACAATCACAAACAATTTTTTTTAATGTACTTAACATTAGAACACCCGTATTTTCTTGTTCTGTTTAAACCGTAAATAAGACCGTATTGATTTTTTACTGTCAAATCTCGGGGAGGAGGGGTGGTTCGAACCCTCATAGCCCCCCCCCCCTTGGCTAAGGCCTTGAATAAGACGTCCTTTCAATACAATTTATACTGAACGAGAGATAATTTGTTTAATCTTGTAAGCTCGTTAATTACACAGACGGATAATATAGAGTAAATGCATCAACATTCGACTTAAGAGAGGGGGGAGGATCATATTGTCAAAACTCTGGTTATGAGCTAGATCTGCCAGTAAAAATTATAAACACTTATTAAGATTAGAAATGGAAACTGCTTCTATTCACAGCCTTAATGGTGACCTGTTGGTCGGCACCAAGCTTACATTGTTCTTAGTCGCTAACAAGGTTCGAATCCTTGGTCTCGTGCATTATGAGTGTTTTTACACATGGCGATTTCCCCCAATAATCCTCTCCATCAAATGCGGCTGCATTTCCTATAAGCTACCCTTCTCGGATCTATTATTAAATTTTCTCGTTAATAATTTCTGTGTTGTGAAAAATTGGCGCGAGACTGGCTAGCCGAGTAGCCACCCGTTATTTATTTTAAAACATTGAATCGTGCCTTACTCCCTTCCGGAATATCTGAATTCGACTGTATGAATGTCGACCTCGGTGGTTTTGGAGTAAATTGCTCGCCATAGGACACGATGCCCGTGGGTTCAAACCCAGCCGGTCGATGGATTTTTCCTGGAACGATAAAAATCCGTAGGACAACTTCCTTCGGAGGGGAAGTAAAGCCATGTATATTGTGGCATGGTAAATAACCCTGGAAGGTATGCGAAAATACCTTTCCCAGCCCTTTCGCTCTCACTCATAGAAATCTTCGTGTGCTGATATTTTCAGTTAGTTCAAAAGTTGCACGTTAAATACATCAAATAAGTAACTTTCGAGTTCATAATGCCATAAAGTAGGTACATCCACTTTTGGGTGTAGATAGAGAATTTTTGGAAACACCACCCTCAGTATACCTGGCTTCGACCTTTCCGCCACGGTCAAACTGTATAATACGATCCAGACGCCTCATTTCGAGAGCCCACCGACCATTATAAAAGAAAGCATCGATATACTGTTTTCCCGAGTATCTGCGATGCTCAGATACAAGTAACAGGTGACGCACCTGAATGTCCAATGATCCACTTTCTCATGTTTCACTTTGATTTCTGTGCACGCGTCTCGTCACACATCGTCGACACAAGTAACTACGTGCCTGAAAAGGATGGTTAATGCTAAGAAATGAAATCGAAAGTCAATGTCAAATTCAGTGGAAATGGTGAGCGAGGGAAGGAAAATGTTAGTAAGGATGAAGTTGCTCTTGTTAATAGCAAAAAGTATAAACACAAGTGCATGATTATAGTATTTAATAGATTCCTTCTAAACACAAGGCTTTATCAGTACCCGACTTACAAACTAGCTTAGTGTGCTACAATTACACCGGAGCGAACGTTAGAGAATAGGAGTGAATGAGCACCAGCTATTAGAGCATTCTCTTGGATGTAAACAGTTTGCGAGAAGGATCGAGCACCATTCGGCAGTATTTTCTGAAGGTACATTTACAAGGGAGATAATAGTAGCGAATACGAGCGAATAAGCATCCGGCGAACATTCACTACCATTCGCTCCTGTTCCATTCGGAGATGTTCGGATATGTTCGAATGGCGTTCAAACCGGAGAGAAAAACTTAGATTCGGTGATGTTTGCAAAAGATCCACCCATTCGCAGCTACCCCGTGAGTGTGAATACTCGTGTACCATGGAAGGTAGTGATTATGAAGACCATTTAGCAGCAGCTTGTTTGGCGGGTACACTTGTAGCTATGGGGAAAAAATTGAGCAGAAAGAAGGGAAAGGAGGAAAATTTGGGTTCCAGGATTTTTATGGAAACGTCAGTGATCCCTACAACAACCACTAAAAACTAAAAACAACGCCAATCATTAAAGAATAAATAGCGTAGAACAGTTCGATAGCGTCCGCAAAGTCCAAATAACAAGACTGTTTACACCGGAATGAACAGCTAACAGGGTAGAGCATGAATTTCCTTTGATGATTCGCTCAAAGACCGACAGCGGATGGATCATCAGCGAATGTGAACAGAATATGAGAGAACACTAGCGAATGGTGTTTTCTCCGATACGTTGACTGCTTACACCATTTAGGATTCTCCATTCGCTGATGTTCGTTCGCACGTGTTCGCTAATGTTCACTCCGGTTTAAGGTTCGGTTCGCATTCACTGATGATCCTCCCGCTGTCGGTCTTAACGCGAATCATTAAAGGGAATACGTTTTTCACTTGTTCTCAGTTCGTTACAGTGTAAACAATCTTGCTCACATAATTTATTTTTGTCTTTTTACAGTTTGGATTATTTTTCATATTTGTTTGAACTTATTTCGTAGTGTTTTTACTTTACATCCATTACTGTTTCCAGCCTGTCCTGGGGCAATATTTTATTCAAGCCATATATTTTCCACTACCGGCTTGCTAGGCCTGTCGTCGCTTCATATGCCTTATAGCCTAAATTAAGACTAGGACAGGCACAACAACCAGTCCCCAGTCGTTAATTCATCACTGTTTAAGGGTAAACTCACATTTCACCAGTGATACATTTTTCAGCCATGCTGGGAATCAAACCCGGGACCCTTAAGCTCAGTAGACAGACACGCTACAAACTGATCTAAGGTGTCGGATTATTTTTAAGTGTGCTCCCCTCAATTGCTCTGAGTATCCAAATAAAATCTTCTGAGGACATACGTGTAAAGTTGTGGAACAGACTCAAGGAAGGTTCGAGCTGCTAAACTTTTAGAAATGTTTCACTTCTGTGGTTTTGACGTATCCGTAAACATTCTGACACACAAATTTCCCTCTTTTTCCTTCTATTCTGCGCAATATTTTGTATGACTAAAAGTGCATCCACCATACAAGCTAATGCTACCTGGACTTCATCAACACTACTTTTTATGGTACTCTATTTAAACTATATTTATAGTCCTATTATTAAAAAATATGGGTAATCAACACTCTAAAGTACCTAAGAACAGCTGGATATTTTGCGAGCATCACTATTAACAACGATTCTCAAGTTGTTCTTCCTGGTATAAATGTCCATCAAAAAGGTCCAAACAGCATATAATGCCAAGTTCAAACGATAACAGAACAACGAACACGAACATTTCCACGAACATGTTCGTTGTTCTGTTCATTGTGGCCAAGTATCCAGAATTGTCATGAACATGTATGATCGTTGTTCTATTCAGTCATACTTTAATAGTTTCAATCCCAAATCTTTTACAGACATACAATTTCATTATCAGTTTGTCTAATGTAGGATTCTGGTTGGAAAAAACTTTTCTAAAACGTTAACTACTTTTTTTACTGTCAACCTTGATGGCATTTCATAGTTTTATTATTTATTAGTATTAGTTTATCCCTATTAATACTATCCATTAAAAGTGACCGTCGTAGATCACATGAATTAACGTATACGTTTATGAAAATCTTAAGTAGCTTTTATAAAAGTCAAAAATATTCCTTCCCATCTAAATCAAATTGTAAATTTAGCTTGCTTTCAGCAAATCAGAAAAAACTAGTATTAACCAGGAGAGAAAAAACCCTATTGTAAGTCCAAACGCTGTATTTTTTTTCTTTATAAATATACACCTAAAGATGATATTTTAGAGACCTCAATCACTTCTTTTATGTTATCGGGAAAACACTCTTAATTTTGTCGACACATTCACCGACTAGCGTAAATTATATTTATAGATTGCGGCTTTCTTATTGTAAATGTGTAAACTTTGATATGGTAATCCTAGAAGTAGATATACTTTTCTCTAAATAAAAGAAAAATTACAATCTGTTTTATAGAACTTGAAAAATTAGTGTCGAAATAAATTGCCGTTTTCCAAAATGGTGGCTTCCCGTTTGAATATTATTTGAAATTTTTGGACAGTTCCTTAATTAATAAGCTTTAATAAAAAAAAATAAAGATGACAATCGGTTGGATATAACTTTGGGAATCAATGTCGAAAGGAATCGCATCACGTTAAAAAAAATATAAAATACTAGTGGATTCGATGTTTCTTGTTTGTCCTATATTTTATTACCAAGTATTACTACGTGTTCTGGCTATAGGCCTACCCATGATAACCACTACAATGAGATAGAGACCAGGAATTAAAATTTTTAGATGTAATATTACCGCATTTTCGGGAAAGGAGTTAGACCACACGGCCACCAAAACGGGTGACATTTAATTGTAGACAGTATCTTTTGAAGCATAAACCAAACACGACGCGTTAATATGAGTACGTGTTCAACAAGCTGGCGCGTCACTTCAGGGGGAAGGTGGGGGATGAATTATAACGCGAGCTAAGGTCGGTATTTTGATAATTTTTGTTGACACAATGAATAAAATATTGTTTGATAAGATGCGTTTATTTTAATTTTATAGAAGTGCCGTTAAAGTATAACGAAGTGTTGTGTAAGGAGTAGTCATACTTTGTACCCATTGTCACACATGCAGCAGAAACATGGAAATTTAATGTAAGAGAGACTAGGAAAGTGGAGGCCATGGGAATGAAGTTTGTGAGGAGCATTTTAGCTGTCATGAAGAAAAACAAGATTAGGAATAAAGTTATCCTGGGAAGAGTGAGAGTATAGGAAGTACATGAGATAGTAGAGGAAACAAGACTGAAATGGTATGGGCATGTAATGAGGATGGAAAATAATAGATTACCAAAGAGAATGAGGGAGATGAAGTATGAAAAAAAAAGACCACAATGGAGACGAAGAAAGATGGGTGGAGTAGATAACATAAAGCTTGTAAGTGAAAGAAGAAGATGAATGGAAGTGATTAAAGGATAAAGAATGGTGGAAGGATAGAGGAATATGGAGGCATTTTGCTAAACTGACTCGGCCACAGGCTGGAAACAGTTTTAATTTAGCACCGCGTCTTACTACCCGTTCAGGCTATGTGCTAATATACTATTTACGCTAATGGTTTTAGGGATGAGGACGTTATATTTGTTGAAAGTGTTCCCGAATTTGCGTGGATGGAGAGTGGACAACCATTTGGGGGGAAAAAACCACCCTCGGTACATCCGATTGAGAATCGAACCTTGATCTCCTTGTCATCGGTAGTCTAGTCTACTGCGAGAGTAGTGCCTTAGACCTTGCGGCCACCAAAGAGGTTTTGTGGAAACAATTGATTATGATGATGAGTTTAATTTTCTACACATAGTTATCTTAACAGTTCTTGAATATTTGGAAAGGACCTCCTGGAATTTGATGATAACTTTATTTTCATTTAAAAAGTTTATCATCAAATGTTATTATGCCCATAGCAAATATTCGAGAGCTGTTAATGGTAATATATTTTGGGGAAGTTAAACTAAATATCTATATTGAAGAAATATTCTATCTCTTTTGTCAAAAAGAGTTATTTGTTATAAAAATTTCAAAAGTACTGGCTCTAACTCTCGTTCTGCCTACCCCTTAAAGGTACAAAGGGGTGAGGAGTGGAGGGGTGAAGCTTAACAGAAAAGTTGAACATACCATACTCTGCACTTTTTATCCCCTCCCTCATAGTCAGTTATCGGTAAAAGTGTGTCACAGACTACCTTCATCTACTTCCTCTATGTAATAATTTGATGTGGTTATAATACGCTATAGTAGGTCTGCACTGAACCTAATCAGGCAGGTGTGATCGTTTTAATTACTCGACTAAAGAAAACCATTCCACTGGAATAATCTTTAACCCGACCGAACTTCCAAACGGGTTCGTCAACTTCCTATTCAGACGTTGCACCCGTCATGTTCTTGGATGTTGTTGACTGTAATCTTAACATCGCGTTGGTCACTATCTTATAAAACAGAGCAGGCAGGAGGCACACTTTGCACATTCACTTCACACTTTTTTTTCCCCCTAATAACTTTCACTCTCATGGCCAACCGACAGATTGGATGGTCCACCCAGGCTGCGCGAGCCACTTTTGGTGGTGACGTCACCATCTCAGGCTGAAGTGCACGTATGCTATACGTTTATCCAGGTAAAGCGTATGGTTATAGCGTCTAACATTAAATCTGTTGATAATTCTTATTTCTATTTAGATATGGACCAGGGTTCTATTTCCGGTACAGTCAAAATACTCTTAATAGGTGAAATAGGGGCCTTCCCAATAATTAATTGAAGGTCCGGAGGCAATGGGTGCTGAGTGTACTCTAGTCTAGAGTTGAGTTAGTTTCTAAGTCATGAACTAAAATGTATAGTTCGAAAAGCGTACTCTAAACATCCTTAGTTAATAAAATGTAGAATTATCACGTTCTATAAAATAATGACTTACACACTGCAAGAGCTGTTCTTTTTCCATGACCAGGTGACAAGGTCCAATAACAGATCTCAAATACTCTGGTTTTATACTCAATAAGTGCTCTAAATTATATTTTACGTACCTAAGTAATAAGAATGGAACATTCTGATAGTCTTTTTAATTCCATCGCCGTAGTTGAGTGATAAAGGAGTCTGTCTACGGGTATTTAAGGCACTGGTTTGACCCTAAATAAAATTTAAACTAATTCACCCTTCAATTTTTTTACTTGCTGCACCCCTTTGTGTATCTCGGTTATTTTGTCTCGCGGCCCAACAGTCAGAATAAAAGGTATCATTACAGTTCACTTTTTATTAGAAATAACCTTATATTACAGATATAAAATATACTAAATTTACTTTCAAGTATTCATGCGTCAGGTAATGTGATCCGCAGCTGTCACTATTAGTAGATATTAACAACAACAAAACCTCCATTGCGTCAGCCCAAAATCCAGCAATACCAACTGAACATCCACCGTCTGTTGGCGAAGATAGTGCCAACTTCTGCGGCTAGCACGATGGGCCATTAATCTCGGTTTTGTAGACCGGAGAAGCTACTTTTTCATTCAAGCAGCTCCACATTTGTCTTCACGAGGCTGAATCGATCACGTTTCACACCCACTGCTTCACATAAAATCTGAAAGCACCGGGGATCGGACCCAGGACCTCTGGATCTGTAGCCAGGAGCTCTGACCACTATACCACATAATGTGGTCTAAGATATGGTCAATATCACCTCAAATATAAGACAAGTTTCGCATCGCTGGTTAGTCTAGGTCGGCAGTAGCACCTTCTTACCCCAATACACCACCTTCAGACATAACTGAAAGAGAGTAAATTTGGCAACAGTTAACAGAGAAAGCGAAGATAAAGCTTTTCTCCTTAAGACCTGTAGTTCCCTCATCAATTATATTGGGTGTATATAGTCTTGATGTGATTGTCCATGACACACGACCGCTTCGGTAGCGTCAACCCTGTTTGGTCTGGTATGACGGTGACGGAGAGGTCGGGGTTAGAAAACTGCCCGGGCTGTTCGGGGGATAATGTGTCCTCATTGGTGTCCCACTATCCTTAATTTTCTTTCAATTCTTCCTTCCTCATCCTTACCGCATTAGTTTAATCAAATCTTGAAAGTCCGGGCGACTAGTAAAACTCAAAGCACTCGAAAAACAAAAAAGAAAACAAAAAGA